>UELV01168549.1:0-13131 GCA_900490015.1 Megastigmus stigmatizans | reverse complement strand
GTACGGGCACTATCGAGGGAAGACACCTGGACCTACATCGGAGTCCAATTCACTCCAGAAGGACGGAGAATGCAACGGCTGGCCACCACCCTAAGTCCGATCTACGACAAGATCAACAGAGCTCCACTGAAACCACAGCAGCGCATCTTCACACTGAAGACCACCGCTCTACCCAAGGTGTACTACCAGATGGCATTGGGTAGAGTCACCATCAGCGATCTCCGCAACGCGGACAAGATGACACGAGCGACTGTGAGGCAATGGCTGGCACTGCCGAACGACACTCCCACCGGCTACTTCCACGCGCCAGTAGGAGCAGGCGGACTGGCAATACCATCCCTAAGGTGGCTAGCCCCCCTACACCGACGCAACCGACTTCTGGGCCTGGCGTTCCAGAGAGATCCGGTGAATATCACCGACGCTTACCTCGCAAAAGAAATCCGCCGGTGTGACAGGCGGCTTACGGAGCGACACACCACCTACGCTACCGAAGCCGACATCAAAGGAAGGTGGGCTACTCTTCTCCACGGGACCATCGAATGAAGAGGATATAGGGAATCGACTCAAGTATCCGGACAGCATCAATGGGTATCTGATGGTACAGCCCTCCTCACGGGGAGAGATTACATCCGCTGCCAGAAGGTTCGATCCGGTTCGCTCCCAACGCGATCCCGCACCACTAGGGGGAGACACGGAAATCGTGCCTGCAGAGCGGGATGCCCGCTTCCAGAGACGGCCAACCACGTCCTCCAAGTGTGCCATAGGACACACAAGGCCAGGATCGACAGGAACGACTCCGTGCTAGCCTACATCGGCCGGAATCTCAGGCGCCAAGGCTTCCAGGTGCAACAGGAGCCACACTACAACACCGGAGAGGGACTTTGAAAGCCGGACATGGTCGCCACAATGGGGAGACTCGGAGTGGTGATCGACGCGCAGGTTGCTAGCGAACAGACAGACCTGGAGAGAGCATTCCAACTCAAAAGGTCCAAGTACGCCGACAACCCGGACATCGCGCGTGAGATTCAGAGGGGAACAGGCGCCACCACCATACGCCACATCCCAGCGATACTCTCCTGGAGGGGACTCTGGTGCAAGTCATCAGCCACCGCCTTCCTCCAACTTGGCACCCTCAACAGGAGAGATGTCGCTGTCATCACCACACGGGTCCTTATAGGAGGATACATCGCCCATCGCACCTTCAACACCACGACCGCAACGAGGGCTACCTAACTGTCCGTCTCGTCCATACCCCATCTTAGGAGCTGCCGTCCATAACAGGCACAACGATCCGGAATTTCCACATAGACCATCAAATTAAAAATATATATATGAATATGTACAAAAGATGTAATATGTAATATAAGGAATAAAGGATAATTTTTTTTAAGAGCGTCACACGCATTATACACAGATTGGAATAGGCTTATGACTAAATAAAATTACAATGTATATAAAAATGGAACGACGTGATGAACAATAATAAGATAAAGCCCTCGTGTTTGCGCAGGAGTTTTGATAGCGTGTCTCTGAATATCAACTGTGATGGGGAGGTTGTTACGTGTCCTGGCAGGGCAGCCCAGAACTCAGTAGCGACCACCAGGAAAAAGCACCTGTGCGCTTCCGTTCTGGTATGCGGCACCGATACCTTATTTGGTTTGCAGACGCGCAGAGCGTCTAACTTCCCCGAACATTTTCATAAGTTCTTCGTGAAGGAATGATAAATGTGGCAGAAAAATATTTGGCAGTTTATAGTAGATTACAGTCGACATAAGTAATATTGCTTAATGAATGATAAATGTGTAGATGCGAGTGTATTGAAGAGGGGATATACCAAGATAAATTTTTTTCGATCCGCGATTTAAGTTCTTTTCTGTATGGGGTGATTGGAGTATCACGGTGCAAGTTAAAAATGAAGCAAATGTTCATAAGACGCTGCACTTTTAAATTGAGGTATGCTGGTAGATTATCGTAGACCAGGCAGGTGTAGTCAATCTGGGTTAAAACGAACGACTGGACCAACATCGACTTAATTTCTCGGGTCAGCAACCATCCTTTATGTCTAAGCTTATATAAAACATAGTGAACTTTAGAAGCCACTGATGGTATGTGTGAGTTCCATAAAAGGTCTGAAGCTAGAGTCCCACCAAGGGTTTTAACCTGAGGAACCAGCTTAACCTTTTGCCCATCAATCATTATTATTAGAGGAAGGTCCTGATTAGAAATGAACGATACATTCGCAGCGCTACCAAAGACTTTAGTTTTGCATGCATTAACCCTTTTCGTACCAAATGTCATAAAATTCAAGTTGATATTTGACCGCATAACTTTTTATGAAAAAATCACAGAAAAAATATGTTACGTAGTGTTTTCGATTCCTCAGAGTCTCAGAATTCTAATGGCCATGTCTTACTTGACCTAGGATGAAAACTGGGGCCGGTAAGGCCCATTTTCCAAAGAAACTGACCCAATTTTTACTTTTTTTTTTTAAAATCTTATTTTTGAGGTCGAAAAAATATTCTCTGAACGCTGTATTCGCAATAAAACGTGTTATAGACATCGCCTCTTTCGAACCTATTCGGAAATTTTTGGAAATTTCATACGGCGGATTCAAAATAGTGGTCAAAATATAATGTTTCATACATAAAGCAGTTTTATTAAAGTACATTTCTCAAAGCATTCCGTATTAATTTGTAAAAAATGTTTGTAAATAGATTTTTTATAGTATATTCCGCCATTTCAAACATAATATATGTATTGGATCACATCTTTTATCAAACAGGATGAAATTTCTTGAAAAATAGCCACAAAACCAGAATTTTCTTACGATTTTGGACTCTTGGCCGCCATATTGATTTTCAATGAAGCAAAATCATGACTGATGATTTTTAAAGATAATATACTATAAAAAACCTATTTACAAACATTTTTTACAAATTAATACGGAATTCCTTTAAAATGTGCATAAAATTGCTTTATGTATGAAACATTATATTTTTGCCGCCATTTTAAATCCACCGTATGAAATCTCAAAAAAATTCCGAATAGGTTCGAAAGAGTCGAAGTCTATAACACGTTTTATTGCAAATACAGCGTTCAGAGAATATTTTTTCGACCTCAAAAATAAAATTTTTTAAAAAAAACTTAAAAATTGAGTCAGTTTTTTTGAAAATTGGATCTTACAGGCCCAGTTTTCATCCTAGGTCAAATCCACTCGAAAGCTGAGATTCTGAGAAAACGAAAACGCTATGGAACATATTTTTTCCGTGATATTTTCATAACAAGTTATATGGTCAAATATCAACTTGAATTTTATGACAAGAAATTTTAGAATTTTACGAAAAGAGTTAAGCTTTAGACCGTGCAAGTCTGCCCATCGGGAGATGCAAGAAGCATCCTCGTTCGTACATGCTATGTTCGTACATGCTATGGCTGTAGTCAAAAGATTAGATGGACACTGAATAAACCATTGCAGGTCATCTGTAAAAAGGATGAGGACTGTTTGCAGAATTTCAAAAAGTTTGGGTGCGAATTTATTCGTGCTAGGAAGAACTCAGATCCCAGAGAGGAGCTCTGCGGTACACCAGATGTTGTGGGTAAGAACTTAGAAGGCCGGCCGTTGGGCTCGAGGACTGCTTGGCTACGTCCGCTTATGTATGAGTGGACCCACTTTAAAGCGTTGGGCAAAAAATTGAGGTTTTTCAAGGCTAGCAGTAATGACTCGTGGTTGCTATAGTCAAATGCTCGATAGTAATCGAATAGCATCAACAGTGTAACTAGCCCCTTTTCGATACCACAGTGCATAGTATTAGTGAGGTATAGTAATACAGTCTGAGTACTATAATTAGCACGGAATCCAAACTGATAAGATGACGATATTTGACGATCTTGATGAAGCCCGCGACGAGTTTATCAAAGATTTTGGCCAAGTGTGATAAGTTGACGATTGGGCAAGTTTGCGCGGGTCAAGAGGGTGACCTGCACTATAGCGGTATAATGTATGCTTGTTTCCAAGCAGTAGGGTAAGAGCAGGTAGTGGCAGTTATAAATGGAAGTAAAGTGTTAAAAATCCGTTCAATACATTGAAGAGGTAACCCATCCGGGCTACGGCCATGAGATTTGCATTTCAACTTGGGCAAGGTATTAGATACACCGAGCGTAGATAGAGGTGCGAAACTGAAAAGTGAAACTAAAAATCATCGTTTAGAGTAGAATTGATGGTAGTATCGAATTGGGCAGAGGTGCATGGCAAATTAGCACATGCCATGAACGAATAATATTGATTGAGGACACCTGCACTAAAAGTTGATGTCGAGATCATGCTTCTCTCCGTTGTTAGGTCCTTTCTCCCGAGCAAACGCCAAATCGAGACTGGGTTCGATCTGGAGTCAATCTCGTCGCGTACAAATCTCTAGCGAGTATCAATGAGGAGTGCCTTGACGATCTTCCTCTTGGAACGATAGCGGGAGAGGAGTTCTCGGGAACCAGATCTTCGAGCTCTCAGGTAAATCGAATCGCGCTTTCTGCACAAACACTTCAAGTCGTGAATCCCTGTACAAACTCCCGCGATCCGAAGACATAAGGCTGCGATCGTTCCTCATTAAGGTATAATTAACGATGTTCACTAAGGTTCAGCTGAAGTTGGGATCGAGCCCAGTCTCCGTAACGCCAAGTGAGGGAAATATTTGCAAATAAAATCGTTAAGAATATCACTTTTGCATCGCAGAGAATTTATATTATAATACAATGGAATATTCACAGTGCATCATTCTCGTAGTGCGACGGCGCTAATCGTACTGCAGGTTGTCTACAAATCTTAGCGAGATCAGCCTCAGAAGATATAACAATTCTATCCGCGGTCGTATTTTTGCGTGCAAAGATTCGCTCGTTTCGCACCCAGACCTTATCGAAGCTGCACTGTCTCACGAGGGCATGAACGTCTTTAAGAAAGTTAAAGACAGTTGATGATAACCATCTATTTAGATATAGCTTTTTATCCAACAAAGGCTCTAGTGGAATAAACATGTAAAAAGTACCCCTGCTCGGATTTTTTTCGGACTTATTTTTATTACTGTTATGAAAAAATTGAGGATTGTGCAAGTTTCAGCTCCCAACTCCAAAAAAATGTGTTTTTTTAAAAAAGAAATTTTTTTTGTAAAATCTAACAAAATAATTGCCAAATTTGAATTTTTTCAAATTTCTCTTAAAAATCAGCCCTATGAGGATTCACGGTAGAAAAATTTTAGAATATGAATTCTGATGGAATCTATCACACCTGCTTATTTTAGTACTTAATTTTTGGTGGAATCTACAAAAAAAAATTAAAACCCGCGTTTTTAGACATTTTTTTGTCTATCTTGACGAATCACGTATCAATAAATCTTACATTACTTGTTTGTTTGGCAAAATTGTACACCTAAATATATATAAAACCATAAAAGTTTCTGAAAGATCCGAATAATTAAAAACGAATGTGAAAAAAATGGTAAAAAAGACCCTAAATTGCCTCAAAATGACCATAATTGTAGTTTCCATTGATTGATTCTGGAGAACCCAGTATGGCTTCCTATTGTTTTACATTACCCAAGATAGTTTATGTAACCAATAAAAGCCAATAATCATCGCTTATATTGTATAAAACTATCGAAAACTCCGCAAAAATAGCAAAAACCTAAATAATATTAAAGATGAAGCCACGAATTACTTTAAGCATACCAATTTTTAAATCTTTAATTTTTTTTTATTGCTCTAAATTAATTTAATTCATATATATATATATATATATATATATATAAGTTACGTATAGAACATGCGGATTTGTATCCATATTATTATCGAGAAATCTCCTTAAAAATACAAAAATCCTTTTTTGTAAAGATTAAATAGTCCTTAAAGCCTGTTTATATGTTTCTCTTAATCTGCAATAACTATATATCATTAATATTACTAAAATTTTAAGAGAGAGGGGGGCGAGTAAGAGAGAACAAGAAAAATGGAGAGAGAGACAGAGAGAAAACATTAGTGGTTTTACATTACCCTCTTCAAATACAAGTTCCCTATAGCACTTTGGCATGCAACTGTTTTTATTTAAATATCTCGAAAATTAAAAAACGCGCAAGTTTTTTTATTAAAGTCTTTTTAACGAGCAAACTACATGTAATTTTAAAATTTCGAACGTTTAAAAAAATTCAATTTTCGTGCCAAATGTATCATAACCATTTTTTTAGATTCTACAAAAAAATATCTTTCAACTCCATCTGGAATCGTGAAAATCGGTTAAAACCACGATGAGGTATTAAAAAATAAGAAAAAATACGTTTGTCGGCCTACAGGGCGTGCTTTTTGGAGTTAAGGGCTGAAACTAGCATGATCCTCATATTTTTTATAACTGTAATTATAGAAAAAAAGCGAAGCGAGGGCACTTTTTACATGCTTATTCCGCTAGAGCCTTTGACAAGTCAGGAGAAATGGTCACGGTTGGAATGTTACCGTGGGAAATCTTAAGCTTCATGATTTCGTCATGAATATGCACGGACTTGAGACTGACAACTATTGCGAAAGACTGATGTGTGGCGCTGCTGGACTGCTCGGGTTGTGCTCTTGATATAACTTAACTGGCGAATCAGGAGTATAGAGGTGATGAAACTGGTTGCGTTAATTTGTGTAAAAATACGTGCTACGATATCGCTGTCTGTAAAAGACGATTCTCGGGGCAAACCTGAAATCGCTATTTTAGTCGTAGATTCACGAGGCTGTGAGCAAGTCACTGAATTACCCTTAAGCAAGTCAATATCAACGTACGCGCGTGCGAGGTTTCTTTCAAGATTAGCGAGTCTCTTCTCGTGTCCATAGTATTGAGAACCATATTATTGATTTCTGAAATTTTGTTTTAGAGGGATGTCATGCGCTGGTTTGTGAGCACATGCTGCTGCGGAAAAAATAGGCTGTACTATAAATTTGAATCAAGGGGGCCGCGAAGGTGGTGAAATTCAAATTTGTCGCAGCAGAGGCAGCTGCTGAATAAAAGATGGGAAGCACTTGCGGTACAGACGAAATGGAAGCATACGGAAATGTAAATAGCGGCATGTTGGGAAGATTTGGCCGGCCATTTAACAAAGATATGTTAAGTGTGGCATTCAGGGATACACCGGCATGATTATCGTTTCCGCTATCTTGCTCGCTAGCACTATATTTAAAGGATTTTGAACGAGAATATGCTTGAATGCAGCACCTCCGTGCGCCTGCAATCAATATGGGAGGGCCCACCAAAAACCGGCCAGCGGGCGCGCGCAGCGCATTTTTTTGCGTAAAAGGCGCTCTCTTCTACTCGCCTATAATCCTTCGTTGAGTGTGTCAGAAAAAAACAAAGCATGTATATCGATAGATTTTTTTCTGCTCTTTCTAATGGTGCCATCATTTTTACTCCAAAACACTTTTTTCTGGTCGAAAATTCAATTTGAATGTTCAGACCATTCTAAGAAAATATGTCATTTTTTTTCAAAATAAATTTCATCATTCGAAAGTACAAGTCTTATGCTATAAAACCCTAAATTTTCAAGTTGGAGAAATAAAGGATTCAAAAGTAATAAGATTAAAAGGACAGCAGCGACTGGTCGCGCGCGCTCTTCGCGCATGTTCGAGTATAAAGTCGCATGCAAGCACAGTGCGTAGAGCGCCTACGATTGTGTAAAATTTGTGAACATTATGCTACAGGCCTATAAACTTGTAGTTCAGAATACTACCAACCGTAAAGAAGAAGTAGCCAAATGGATTAAACTTGGCAATAAAAATTTAAGACTTTTGCGACAGCTATTACATAAAAGTAGTGAAAGTGTTGCTCAAAAATAAAAATATTTCCAGAGTCCAGAACAAAGACAATGTGCGCATAAAAGATGCAGTGATAGAATAAAATGGCAGGATCTTGAATATACATTCTATCACCGCATCAGATCCGGAGCCATAACAAATCTAAAAAAACTTGGATATTATTAGTTTTATTATCCGTTAGTGCCGTAAGTGCCATCTGTTCCGTATGGGCCCTGTAGGACCCACTTCTATTTTTGAGTTTTTTTGAGTTTTTGTACAATAATCTCTAAATTTCATAATATTAATCAGACCATAATAAACTTTTTTAAATAAACCACAAAAAAAGCTAAAAAGATGAAAAAAAAACTTTATATAAGAATTTCCTTAATTCTTAGCGAAAAATAATTTCTACATGAGTTTTGGAACGATTACTCATTAATTTCATATCTTCGGACTTAACAGGTTAAGAGTGCATATGTTGCATTTGTTTCACGAATCAGAAATGTTTTCAGGAAAGAAGAGGCATTAAAAGTGTTGGCAGCTGATTACTCAGTAACAAAAGCAGATGAAGAGATTGTTAAAAATAAATATTTCAACACAAAGGCTGAGGATATTTTTCAAACAACGGACGTGAAGCAGTGATTCTCAGTAAATGTTTAACAGTCCATAGAAAGAGATATGGAGCAGTTTGAAGAACGAAATTCAGGCTACACCTCGTTCGCTGACGCTCGCTCGGTTACAATTAGGTATATTTGCTGAATAGGTCTTAGGAAATATGAATCAAAGATGTATAACTTTTTAGATTTGTGAGAATAGTTTTAATTTAGTTTTTTACTATTTAGATGAATGAAGAGAGTTGATATTTTTTGTTATGTAAAAAACTATAATTTTATTTTTATGCATTAAATTTAAAAAAATTAGTAACCATGCAAATTTTAATTATGTGATTTAATAGTCATGCAATGCATAGTATTAACATTTTTTATACTACTTTTCTAGACAACATTCTTTAGTAAACGAGCTAAAATGTTTAAAATATAATTGCTGTAGCTATTTGTATATTATAATGTTAACACAGCAAATTAAAATAAATCGGACTAAAAGAATGATATTTCCATTCTTATGTTTATATTTTTATGTATATTTTCTAGAAATAAAGCAATTATAGTACAATAGATAGCATGTAATTTAGATTGACTTATTCTTTTATAAATACTTCAAAATATATAATGTGCCTCATGCTATTTATTTGCGTATGATAGTAAAATTAGAGAAGTTAGTATATATTAGTAAATAAAAGAGAAAACGAACTTTTAAAATAGATAATTGTATTAATTAAGAATTGGAAAAAAAATTAATAAATGTTATGCGTAGATAGCTGTAAATTATTGAAAATTGCGGCAAAAGTAAAGTCTTCTTCTAATTCTTAAATATATTATTCTCATGTGCAGTCTTTTATTTCTATTCATTCCACAGAATATGGTTTATAAAAGTTATGGCAATATATTTAAATAATTCTGCATAGATTTACGATTACGTTTCGTTTATCCACGAATGTGCACATTTGTGTGTGCGTGCATGTTTGTGTACATGTTTGTCTGTATAAGTGCCTGTGTGTGAATGTGTGTATATGTTAGGCTGTTATTTTTACAATGATCCAATATCCCCACCATTTCCTTTTATACCTCATACATTCTTTGAATGAAATGTGTATACATATATAAATACGTTGGTTCGTTTTCCCATATTATGATTTTGATTTAGCATGCTGAAGTTGTTGAAAATTTTAGTATTGGACATCGTCTATTGGGTGAACCCGGGATTTTTCATGCATCTGTTATACAGGATGAATCAATACCATCGCATTTGGTATTGTGACGCGTAATTATTGTCACGCAATATTCCGCGTCCTCGCGAGCAACAGATAGGCGAGCGCGAGTAATTAGGCTAACTGCCTTGCACGAGGAAGGGAAGCACCAACCGGAGGTGCTCCCATGAGAGCATAGGAGTGCGAGCGAGCGAGATATGGCGCGATCGGCAGGATCGCGCCGGTGCCGAAAAAGCTCGGGAGAGGGACCATAACTGCGAACAGCAACGGACGTACGTCGGGATTTCTAACCGGATTACGACTTGTTTCGGGAGATTACGAGTGATAGCTCGACGCGAGTGTTATTCGAGACGGTCGTGGCGGTAATTCGGTGGAAGTGCGATACTGTGTAGGCGTGCATTGCCACCCGTGTCGAGACATATTCGGGGAGGAATATTCCCCCGATTGTTCCATCAACACCAACTACCTCGGGACGAGTATTCCCCCTCGGCTCGAGGTAGTTGCGTGGTGAGTGGACCGGCCGGCCACTCACGAGACCAGGACAGGAGCAAGGAGATTCCAGTAGGCACACTCCTTGCCCCAAGTAAGTTAACGTTTATTTAAGCGTGCGACGATAACGTATAGAATCGCGTGAACGTTCGGGTTCGAAATCCGAACGATTCTTTGTATCGTCTTTCTCTCTCTCTCTCTCATACTCGCTCGGTTGCGAGGACAGTTGCTGTGCACCGACATAGCACTGTATACATCGTATAGGTCGCGCGAGTAAACACGCACCGGCGTGCTTACTTCGGAGACAAGGCGAGTCTTCGGGTATAGCCGAGCTATACACGCGGCGAGTCGAATATAATATTCGCCGGGATATTATATTCAGAAATAAAATATTCGAACGTTCGTCACGTTCTACGTTCGCTCGATTGTCACTCGGGACTTTTCGAATTCGACTTGAAGTGTGCGCGTTCGCCGGTGTCGACCGGCCCGCACACACTAACACATCGTGGGATAATTGTAATTATTTTTCATAGACGAATAAACGTCTCATCTTTCATACATTATCCACTGACTCGCGTACTTTGACTGTTCCTCATTTTATCGTGTCCGAGCCCCGGATACCGCCACTCTCCGCGGGACTTGCAGTCGATTGCTGCAAGTCATAAGCTGAGCGGCCGAGCCCGGCAAGGAGAGCCGGTGCTGCGTGTGTGAGAGTACACATGCACCCGTAGACACACCGAGAGAAAAGTGAGAGCACGGAGCTCTCACGTTGCAACAGGCCGCGGCAACTCGTAGTGTGAGTTGCCGTCGGGCGTGCTCGGTACGCCCCGGGGTGAGTACTTGCCGAGTAGTTACTCCCCCAAAATACCCTGTTACAGTATATACCATTCGATAGATCGCGAAATTCTAAGAATGACCTAATTTTCTAGTTTTTCGATCTGATAAGTAGTTTCCGAGATATTAATTGTTAAAACTTTGTAAGATGAGCCAATCAGCGGGCAGCTACAGCGAGCGGCAGATGCGGCGGAGAAAGATAGAAAGGAGAAGCGCGAAGAGGCGGGGACGTGCGCTCGCCCGGCTCGTCGCTCGCGGTCACGCGTACGCTTGCACCGAGTGCGAAGCGGTAAAGACAATTGAAGCGCTAACTCACACCGCGACACGTTTACTTATTTTAATATTTATTTGATAACAAATTTATCGAATTAAAAAATGAACTAAAGATCTACCATTAAAGAATAACCATAAATTTTCATAATAAAAAAATGTGATTCACAGAAAATTTAGATAATATACCAAAAGTGTAGAAATTCACAGTTAATATTGAAACTAATACACTAATCAAGAGCGTAAATAATAATTAGGAAAAAATGTACAAAAATACTGATAAATAAACGATGCATAATAACTGAAATGCTGAAGCTTGTCTGAAACTTAAAAGAGTTTTAAAAAATGAGATTTTAATCTAATTAAAATACTAAACAGCAATTATTTTTTATTGCTCAAATTACTCGAACTTAAATAATATCTCCAAAACATTCGTCATATTAAATACGATACTATTTTAGGTAAGCAATAATGCTTCGTTAATCTTTGAGGATAAAAGAATCAACGAACATGATCAATAAAAATTTTGGAAAATAAGATTTTTCACAACAATTTAAATTGATCAATTAACAGATTACCTAATGTTTTGGAAAATACATTTATTGAAAAAGCATTGCACGAATTCCGAAACGTGAGCGAAGGAAAATGCGAAACAGTCGAATAAAATGATCTTAAAATTTGGCTGCTCGTCGACAGTAATCCTGAGATCTTTTGAACACTGAAAGAAATGTTTTAACCTGTGGGACAGAATAATTAATTAGGACTATTTAAAACAATTTATTTCACACAATTATTTACGATTCGTCTGTATTTTCATATCAAGGATGCTCTTACCTATGATTTCTAAAATACTTTATTAAAAAACGCACTACCCGAATTTGTAATAGTGTCAATAATTTAAATCAAATATTAACTGTCTTTCACCTGTAAGACTAAGGAATTTTATATCCTTTTCGAATGAATTTTACTAATTTATTACAAAATTGAAATTTAGTCCGCATCTAATCGTAAAATCAAATAATAGTATTTCACACGTACATCACAATAGTACGTCACAAGGCCGTGAAATCTCCCGTCCGCTTGACGAATAACTGTTTTATATCATAGAAGAAAAGTCTATCATTTTTCGTATGATTTTTAATTTGTAAAATTCAGTTATTCAATTTATTAACGTAAAATTGCTTTTTTAGAATTTTTTATTATACGAACTGAACCTTAAATCGAATTTTTCGGTTACATATCAAAGTATTTTTTTACTTACCGGGCCGTAAGTACCACTTTCTCTCTCGGCACCTGTTCGTGAATGTTGTATTTTCGTCCTCGTTAGGCAAAAAAATAGTACGCTACTCGGGAGGAAAATTAGCCAGCCTAGACCTCATTTTTGCCACCCTCGCTTTCGTCTAGGATGTTAATTTACATTAGTTCTGGACTGTCCAAGTTTTTTCTCCTTAGTGGTGTCATCTACTGTTTCATGCGATAAGCGTACAATTTGTTGTTAGGCCTCACTTTTACGTGAGAGTATAATAAGCCTCTTAGTTAACGCTCCAAAAACGGGACTTAAAATCGAATTTCAGCTTTGACGGTCCTCGGACCGCAACGATGACCATCGAGGTCTACAATTCTATTTGTGATACTCATGCGAGAAGCTTGATGAATCAGTCGATGAATCGTATGCAGATAAAAGGCGCTTGAGTTAAATTGAGCTTCTCACACTTGTCATAAAAGACGGATCAATACATGAGCAAGAAATAGATTTCACTCTCGTGTAACCTTTTCACACGAGGGTAAAATCATTTTATCGTACTAGTATCTTAATGTGCTATTAACGCCCCTGCTACAAAAAGTACTATTGCAATAATTTAATTTAAAAATGAGATTGTTTCTACTCTCACTTAACTCATTAA
>UELV01168548.1:0-12803 GCA_900490015.1 Megastigmus stigmatizans | reverse complement strand
ACGTTTTAGGAATATTTCTAAAATATTTAGGTGATCTGTCACGAAATGTTTCGTGCAAGATTTCTAAAAGCTTTCGGAAATGTTTATCAAAATATTTCACGAAAAATTACAAAAATATTTTTGAAATATTTCTATACAATGTTTAACTGATACGTTTTGGGAATATTTTTAAAATATTTCGGTAATCTTTCTCGAAATATTTCATGAAATAAATTTAAAATATAAATGAAAAATTTCAAATGAAAAAGCTTTCTGAAAAGTTTTTTGAAATATTTCACAAAATATTTCAAAAACATTTTCGAAATATTTCCTAAAATGGTTTGACTGACACGTTTAAGGAATATTTCTAAAATATTTTTGTAATCTCTCGTGAAAAATTTCATTAAATATTTTAAAAAGCAAAATACTGTTTAAGAAATAATCACTTTTTCGCGCTGAACTCGAATAGATTCCGCGTAAGGTTGTGCCGCGTCCATGTGATTCCAGACTTATATTTGTCTTGATGAGCAAAATCAAAATTTTTGTTTGCTAGCGTTCCGTAGCGTAGTGGTTAAGGTTTATGCGTCGTATCCCAAAGATCGCCGGTTCGAATCCCAGTGTAAGAAAAGGTTTTTTAAGTGTTTAATTTAATTGCGTAAAATTGTGAAGCGTGCGAACATTAATATAAAAGCAACTCTATTATATAATATAATATTTAGTGTTTATAAAATAAATAATCTGGACATGAAATGTTTCTGAACTATTTCAGAAAACTTTTATAAAATATATCAAAAAAGATTTATAAAATATTTTACAAATATTTCAATGAAAGATTTCTCGATCATTTCAAATCTTGACATGAAATTTTTCTGAAATATTACTGAAATATTTTTAGTTAATGTTTTTTAAGGACATATAAATATTTCAGAAATATTTCAATGAAAGATTTCTGGAAGATTTCAAATCTTAACATGAAATATTTCAGAAATATTTCAGAAATATTTCATGCTATGTGGGATTATATTAAAATGTTACCGCTCGTCGTCCGTCGTCGTATGGTATATATAGTGTTTCATATCTATAACTATTAAGTACCCTTCTGGCGTGTAATTACAATAATGTAATTACAACAAACCTTTATACATGTAACAAAACATTACTATTAACTAATTAAAACTAATTATATCGTTTACACTGTGTATGTGTACATGTATGTGTATTTATATATAAAATAACGAATTCACGATTGAATCGTGGATTCAATTGTTAATTCGATTCTACGCTTGATCTGATGGCGCGTAAGCACCGAAGATGATGGGCAGGATAGCGAGCGTGGGGCGTGTCGCGAGAGCGAAATAGGCGAGATAGAGAGAGAGAGAGAGAGAGAGAGAGAGAGAGAGAGAGAGAGACGGCGCGATAGGGAGATACGATCGCGTGGTCCGATCGATTTCCGCTGCGACGAACGACACATGTGAGATATTAACACGCGAGAACTATCTATACGACGAGAGATGCGACGCGAAGTGTGGGTGTATGTGTGAAGCAGGTCCCGGTATCTTCGATAGAAGCGAAGTTGGACCTGATGCACCGAAATATGCTGCCGAAGCTACAGTGTACGGTGCGCCGTGCCGAGGTACGGAATATCGAATCACTGACGGAGCTGGTGCGAGAAGCTGAGCTCATTAGCACAGCGGCTGAGACGTTCAAACCTCCACCGTCGCCACAGTGATGCCGGAAGTGGCATGTAAGAAGCCTCAAAGGTTTCCAAAGGCTAAGCCGGTAGTTTCTGGGATCGATCTATAAGTGGCAGTAGTAGGCCAGTATCAACCAGAGACGACGGAATTTGCTGAGCTGGTCAAAGAGGTTAAGACGGAATAAGTCTGTAGAAGCGCTGAAGAAGCAACAGGGCTATCTTAAGCCCAAAGGCCGATCTAGCTCTCCAGTAACTAAGAACGCGAAGGGAGAGCATGGTCAGGATGTAGTACGGGCAAGCCCACCACAGAGCCGGAAACTAATGAAATGTATCACGTGCGACAAGCCGGGGCATCTGTCAAAGGATTGTCGGAGCAAAAGGGTGGGAAACAAAAGGAGGAGCATGCAGTAGAGGTCGCTGCATCTCCTGCGATCCCGCTAAAGGCCTCTAAGTCGACTAGAGAGGTCGACGAAAGTTTTTCAGAAGTAGTAAATACTCCTGAACAGCGTGAAGGGTCGTCAGCACAATGTTCGGATCCTGATGAAAGTGAAGACTGCTGGTGGTTGCAAGTCAACATCGGTGGATATAGGGTTCGAGCATTGTTTGATCCTGGAGCGGCACGCCCAGTGATGGGATCCGAAGGATTACAGATGGCCAGTGCGTGCGGTGGAGAGCTTCGACTAAGCTATGGCAGAGGTGCGAGAATTGCAAACGGTCATTACTCCTCTATCGTATGCTACCTTAGTCGACCGTTCGAGATCGCAGGGATCCAAAAAATATGTAACAGTCGTTATCTTACCAGAGTTAGATGCAGACTCTTACGTCGAAGTAAACTTTACTAGATTGTTCAAAGCGGTATTGGATCCTTGCAAGCACCAAATGTTTTTCAAGGATGAGAACAAATATGTGGATCTCGAGCTAGCTGGACTCAGTGAGCATAGAGTAACAGCTGTGTCTGCCATCGGGTCCGCTGATGTGGGAACAGCTGAGCAAGAGCAACTGGAGCAGTCGCTAAAGTGACTGATTAGGCCGCCAGGTAGTATTCTCAGATACACTACGCTCGCTGAGCATGAAATCGAGGTATACACTGTGCAGTCAATCAAACAGAAGTATTATCCTATCTCGAAAAAGATCGAAGAGGAGATGCCTCGTCCGGTGAAAGTATTACTGGAGGCTGGAGTAATAGAACAGTCTGACAGTGGTTGATCAAGCCCTGTCGTGATGGTCAAAAAGAGAAACGGCAAATATAGGATTGCATCGACTTTCGCGAAGTCAATGCGGTGTCAAATAAAGATGAATATCATTTGCGCAAGCTATAGTCAGCTAGGTATAGAGCTACGCTTGACTTGAGTAGCGTGTATCATCAGATTCCGCTGAAGTCCGAATCGAAGCCCATACCAGCGTTTACAGTACCTGGGATGGGCCTCTTTCAATATACTCGGCTACCATTTGAGTTATCTCACGCTGGAGCAACTTTCCAAAGACTCATAGACAAAGTCATTGGATCCGAGCTTGATTCATATGCAAATAGCTACTTATATGATACTATCATCGTAACTGAAACGTTTGATGAACACCTAAGGAGGCACGAGCAAGTGCTCAAACGCATCAACGACGCAGGGCTCATTGTCAACCGTGAGAAAAGCGTATTCAGCCAAGAGGAGGCAAAATACCTAGGTGTGATAGTGAACCAAGATGGATTTCGGCCCGATCCTGACAAGATCGCACCGATAATGGAATATCCGTCTCCCAGAAATACGAAGCAACTCAGGAGTGTTCTGGGGATGGCATCGTGGTATAGAAAATTTTTAAAGATTTTGCCACGATCTCCGAGCCACGCATTCAGCTGACAATGAAAGCGAGAAGATATGAGTGGCTCGAAGAGCAGCAATCGGCTTTTGGCCATAGAAAAACTTTGATTGCGACTGCTTCAGTGTTACAGCGACCACACGCTGGTGTGCAGTTCGTAGTACAAACTGATACCAGTGATACCGGATTAACAGCAGTGCTTCTCCAGATGATTGGTGGAGAACAAAGAGTGCTCGAGTTTGCCAGTCGGACTCTCTCTCTCTCTCTCTCTCTCCAACTATTCGCACGAATTTCGAGAATCGCTGCCTTATCGGTCGACCTTGATCCCGCACTTCCACTATCTCCCGGCAGATGGCAGTACTGTCAGTGCCACCTTGCCCAAGCATTCTATCTCCGCCAGGCATAAACAAGAGGCACTGTCTTATCTGTGACAGCACTATCCCTCACAGGCCGGCTGCATCAGTGCAGTGCATTGTCTGCCGCAGCGTTTTTCATACGGACTGCTGTGATCCAGCGTGGTTCACCACGCCTTACACAATACGGTGCTGCAAAACTGCCAGGCCAGGACAGCCGATCACGCTTACTGATGAGCCATCGTGTACGAGTGATACACCGCCAGCACC
The DNA here is from genome assembly GCA_900490015.1 of Megastigmus stigmatizans. Lineage (NCBI taxonomy): Eukaryota > Metazoa > Arthropoda > Insecta > Hymenoptera > Megastigmidae > Megastigmus > Megastigmus stigmatizans. The sequence continues at coordinate 8,699 of UELV01168548.1, read as the reverse complement.
TGGCCCCACCCACTCGGCTGTTACTACTGCCGAAACAACTACAGCCAACACCAGTTCCCACAAGCGACTAGCATCGCCCTTCTCGCCTTCGACGGAACAGGTAGCTAAGCAGCTCTGCTGCAGCGAAAGCTCGGTAAGCTCGCTTGATTCTCCGCTGCATGCACCCTCTTCGTCCGGCTCAGCCGGTTCTCCGGTAGTCGCGACGAGCCAGGGCCCTCCAGAATGGTTTGCGGACTGGGCCAAGAGCTATCAAACCGAATTCAGGACCGAAATTGGCACAATTAAAGATGATCTACTCCAACTTAAAACTAACCTGAACACGGTCCATCAAACCCAAGTGGCCACGCAGGCCGCGGTGGAAGCGCTCCATACCCGAGTCGACGGTATCGACTCGCAAATCGAGGGATTAGACGCTCGCATAAGTAGAATTGAGGCCAACTACGCGATCTCTCCTCCGACGCGGTCCTCGGTAGTGGCGGTCCTTCGAATATATTTCTGCGTGCTCTATGGCCGCAGCCGGTGCACGTTCTCTTTACCCTGGCCTTGGCAGCGCAGAAACGGTTTCACTACGCGAGGCCGGTCGTGAGAGACTTGACGGTCTGCATGCGGGCGATTGCTGGCGGCCCGCTTATCCCGGTGACGTCTGAGGCAGATCTACAGCTGCTCGAGCCCCGCCCGACCTCAGCTTGAACGCTCCAGGGTCGGCCTTTCTCTTCTGCCTTTTCTTCACACACTACAGGCTCACATCTCTCCCCCACATATCACCTTTTGCCGCACTCATCAAATCTGCCAAATTCACTTTCAATAGCCCATATAAATGTAAATAGACTAAAAACTCACTTCTCGTTCATCGAAGCGCATTTTTCCGTTTTCCCAGTCGATATAATTGCAATCACTGAGACTTTTCTATCAGAGCTTGATAGCGACTCCATCTTGCAACTGTTGGGCTTTTCCTTTCTGCGGCTCGATAAAATGGGCAAAGGGGGCGGCGGCGTCGGCGTCTACATAAGAGACGTGTTTAAAATCAAAATTCTCGGTCAGTCTGACCCAATCTATGACAATATTCCTGAATTTTTAATACTGGGGCTCACATATGAAAATAAGGCTCTGCTTTTCTCTGTGGTTTACACACGGCCTGGCGCCGCTTACCCTGATCTGTTCTTCGACACGCTGGCCTCGTTCTTGCTGCACTACAAGCATGTGGTGATCACAGGTGATTTTAATATTAATATGTCAATAGCTTCGCCCCACTCTTCATATCTTCAAGCCCTCTTAGTCTCTCTTTCTCTCTTTCTAATACCATCCGAGACAACACACCATTCTAACCAACTCGACCATCAAGCGCATACATGGCTCGACCTTTTCATTATTCACGACGCATCTTCGCTCATCAAATATTCGAAATCTGACTCGCCCTTTATCGCCGGTCACGATCTGATCAAGCTTATCATAAATTTCTCTTCGCCACCAAAAACGCAAAAATCCATCTTTTCTACGTCACTAAATGCAATGCCGATTGAACGTCTAAACTCTGCTCTTCTTTCTCCTTTTCATCACAATTTCCTGGTCAACCCGCGTAATTTTATTCTCAGCTCTCACCCCTCTTCTCTTTCGCCCGTCTCTTCACCCTCTATCTTCTCTAATGCGCTCAGCGACTTTCTCACCTGCAATCTTAATGCGGCCTTTGATGAAGCTGCCCCTATTCGCCAAATCAATATCTCTAGCGTACGCAAACCATGGGTATCGCGCGATATACGCAACCTCATGCGCGAGCGTGATAAGCGTTACAGGGCTGCCATGCGGTCTGGATCCGCCCGAGATCTAGAGCGCTTAAAGCGGTCCGAAGGCAAATCAGTAACGCTCTTGACACGGCAAAAACAGGTATTACGCCGACCGTTTGGCAGGTGCGCCCAGTGCTGCTTCCAAGTGGCAAATACTGCGAAAAATGGGGGTATCGAGCTCCCCTCGCGTCTCTCCTTTCAATTATCTTTCCAGCTCTGACCTAAACAAGCACTACGCCAGCGTGGCCGCAGATGCAGTGCCTCTTTCGCCTGCTACTCTACAGAGGCTTGCGCTGGAGTATTCTTCTGCCCCGGACGATCAGTTATTTAGCTTCTCGCCAGTTTCTCAGCGAGAAATCTTGCTGGCTGTCCGTAGGTCAACCTCTAACGCCACCGGACCGGACGGCATCTCAGAGGAAATGCTTCAGCTGGCTGCCCCGATTTTAGCCACTCCACTCACCTCTCTTTTTAACTGCTCGCTAAGAGAAGCCGTTTTTTCGGACCTTTGGAGGCGAGCCCTTCTCTCCCCCTACGCGAAGTCGGCTGTTATGTCGAGCATGTGCTCGAGCGCATTGCACATGCCCAATTTTCGCGGCATCTCGAGGCATCTGGCCTTCTTGATGCCCGACAGGCCGGCTTCCGTAGGGGCCACAGCACTCAGGCGGCACTTCTCGGGGTCTTGGATGACGTGCGCCTCGCCACCGGTAAACGTATGATTACCGTACTCGTGCTCTTCGATTTTTCCAAGGCTTTCGATTCGGTTCCACACGGTCTCTTGCTCCTTAAGCTCAAGCGTCTTATGTGCTCAGACACTGCCCTCGCGTGGTTTTATGTATACCTCCATGAACGCCTGCAGGCGGTGATCGACGAGGGCGGCCGCACTTCCGACAGGCTCAAGGTCTTATCCGGCGTCCCCCAGGGAAGTGTCCTCGGTCCGCTACTTTTCATCGCGTTCATCAACGACTTGCCGTCTATCCTAAGTGTCACGCGGCATATGATTTTTGCCGACGACACTCAGATCTATCACTCATTCCCGCCTGCCGAACTGCGTGAGGGCATTGCTGCGATTACTCGCGACGCGGAGGCCGTGGTCGTCTGGGCTGCTGAAAACTGTCTCTCCCTTAACCTCGCGAAGACCCAGGCTATGCTCTTGGGCAGCGAGGCCTTCATTTCTCGCTTGGACCTTGAGAGCATCCCCAAAGTCACTATTCGCGGGGTTCCAATACCGTACGCATCCCAAATTAAGAATCTTGGTGTCTTGATCACCCCCACTCTCAAATGGGCCCCACACGTAAACCAAGTTTTGCGTCGGGTGTATTGTTCTCTTCGTTCTCATAAATACTATAAACATGCTCTATCTATTCCCACGAAGAAGAACCTAGTTGAGAGCCTCATCTTTCCGCACTTCGATTATGCGTGCGCTGTCTACCATGATCTCGACAAAACGCGCAGCACTAATATTCAGCACGCACTTAATGCGTGTGTGCGCTTCGTCAGTGGTCATATCCCGTTTCGAGGACATGTCACTCCACACCGCATTCGCCTAGGGTAGTTCTCTGCCGCCAAACGCCGGGAGTACTTCATAGGCTCCTTGGCGTTCAACATCTTGGCGTATCGCAACCCATCCTACTTGGCCGATAATTTCACTCGTATGAATGTTGACGTGTGCGTGCGCTCCTCCAGCCGTCTTCCGCCTAGGGTCCTCACCTACTCTACGCCTAGGACAGAGGCCATGCGGCGATCACTCCTTATCACCGCGTCCAACCTCCTTAACCAGCTAGGGCCTCTGGAGTTCGACCCGGACCGCGTGTATCATTTTAAGGACAACTTCTTCGGTCAGTTACAAGCGCGCGACCGGGCCGACTGGATGCATCGAGTAGCGACTGAGGGCCTTCTGGTGGACGGCTGAGGGGCCACTGCCTGTACCATCACGGCAACACTACGGATACCACCACCAACACCAGCGACCAGCAGCACAGTATCTCAAGAGACTGCCTTTTCTCGCTAGCTTAATTTCCTTTCTTTTTTCTCACTTTTAATTTGTAGCGGCAGTATAACGGGACATATTATTTCACTTTTTAACGTTCAATAAATATAATACTCTACTCTACTCTACTCTACTCTACTCTACTCTACTCTACTCTCTCTCTCTCTCTCTCTCTTTCTCTTTCTCTCTCTCTCTCTCTCTAGCCGAGAGAAACTATAGCGTGACAGAAAGGAAATGTCAGGAAGTTCAGACCCTTTATTGAAGGGTATGAATTCAAGGTGGTCGCGGATCACGGCATCCTGCGTTGGTTGTGTAGCTTGCGCAATCCAACGGGCAGATTGGCACGATGGGTCTTGGAGTTGCAGGGCCATAAGTATACGGTGGAGCACCGGAATGGCGCTCTCAGCAACGTACCTGACGCATTGTTTTCTATGTACGACAGCAACGAGCCTGATATTGGTGCGATATCTTAGGGCGATGACACAAGATGAGTGGTATCTGCACAGGGTGCAGAAGGTGAAGGAAGACCCCAGTAATAACCCGTGTTATAAGGTTATAGGGGGACAATTGTATTTGTACCAGCCAAATGAATCGCTGATGGGTACGATCGGCAATTACTAGGCGTGGAAGCTCGTTGTGCCAACGGAGAAACGAATAGCAGTGCTTCATGAAGGGCACGACGAGCCAACTGCGAGTCATCTCTGAAGAGATAAGACTTATTCCCGGACAGCCAATTTATATTATTGGCCGGGCATGTATAAGGATGTGGAGGCCTATGTCGGACGATGCACTGTATGTCAGCAGTGCAAAGACGAACAACTGGCTCCAGCAGGGCTAATGGGGCGAAGGACTGTCACGTGACCATGAAAAGTGGTTGCAGGTGACATCATGGGTCCTTTGCCAAAATCTGTAAATGGATTCGAGTTTATCTTGTTCTTTCAAGATTTATTAACGCGATGGGTCGAGGTTATCCGCATTCACAAAGCTAATGTGAAAATCGTCCTTAAGGAGCTTAAAGAGCGTATCTTTTTGAGATATGGAGTTCCTGAAGTCTTTCTTTCGGATAATGATCCGGAGTTTAAGAACCGTGCCATTGATAGTTTTCTCGTAGAGAAAGGCGTGCACCATACTACGGTGCCGCCATATCATCCGCAGGCAAATCCAATGGAGCGAAATAATCGGTCACTGATGACGATGCTCATGGCATTTATCAAAGAGAGCCATGGGACGATAACTTGCCAGAGCTCGTGTTTGCGTTTACCACGGCTGTGCATAGTTCAGTGAGAGCCAGTCCTGCTCTGCTGAACTACGGAAGACAGCCAATACCTCCTTCGACCATTCGTCGAGATCAAGAGCTAGCCGCTCTAGATAGAGATCATGTTGAAGCTCTTGAAAATTGGCAAAGGAAGATTTAATCAATTTACGTGCTAAGGCGAGCCAGAGATCGGAAGAATCTCACAACAGGCAGGCTGCTTATTATAATGCACGGTGTAGACCGGCTGGATTCGATGTAGGAGATCGAGTCTGGAAATGTAATAAATTACTATCTTCTACTACGGAAGAGCTAAGCGCTAAGTTAGCCCCGAAATATGCTGGTCCTTATATTATTACGGCACAGCTCAGGTCGAATACTTACGAGCTAGAAGATATGGACGGTGAATTAATTGGACTCATCCATGCTGAACAGATAAAGGAGTACGACGCCGAAGAAAGTCAGCTGGATCTGACAGAAGCAGATGACGTCGAGGCGCAACCTCCGAGGGATGCGAGCGTCGAGGTGGCGTTAAGCGACCTGTCACAAGCGAGCGCAGAGAACACGCAGATAAGTATCACTCTACCGGGAGATGTAGCGGCTGCCTTTGTCCCTAGAACTTCGTGATCCCGCGGAAGGCCTCTGAAGGTCACGAAAGTTGTTAAACGAGTGGGCGTTAGAACTGAGAAGGCTGCGACCTCGGTTCCGATAACAAAGCGTAAGCCCGGTCGACTGAAGCGCGCGCGAAAACGCGTCAGTATCGTAAATCCTGCGAATCTCTCTCCTCGTCGAATACGTGCCATGCATTCCTAAGTCCCTTTCATTTTCCTCCTTGTTTGATTTCAGGATGGTTAAGGAAGATTTTATGCGCATGTGCACCCAGCTCTTCCAAGAACTGTCAGTTGGGGCCGAGGAGGAGCCAAGCTCTTAGTTCTCGATCACCGAAGTTGATAGGAAGGTGGTGCCTATTCTATGCGCACGTGTGTGTGCGACATTGCGCCGCCCGTATGCTACCGGACCTCCCCCTGTACAGACGGAAGATGAAGAGGGCGTCGCCGCTGTGCAAGGAAACACGGCGCCATCAGCTATCGAGGTGAAAGAAGAGGGCACCGTCGCTCCTTAAGAGAGCACGGTGCCTCAATTAAAGAAGAAAGTTGCACAGGAGGAGGGCTCCTATGCAGCTGCAGATCCACAAGGCGCGGAGGCGCTGCCCGAGAGTCCGGGCCTGCTGAAGATTGTGATAGTAGAGGAAGAGGGCGACGAGGTTCGAAAGAGAGACCCGTCGCTACGTGAGCTGGAGGTGAGGCAAGCACCCTACAGGAAGAAGAAGCTTTCGCCGCGCTGGATGATTTCATGGAGCAGTACGGTGAGGCAGGATCCCGACAAATGCGGAAGTGAGTTCCGTTGGTCGAGTACCGGTGCGTCGAGACCTCTGATCGAGGCGTCTAAAAGGATCAGCCCATCGAAAAGAAGGTCGTCGAGCGCCGAGCTCGTGAAGAAGTGGTTCGTCTTGAGCGCGCTCGCCAAGAACGGCTGCAAGCCGAAGAGGCGCTCAAGCGAGCCAAAAATCGGGTGTCACCACTCAGAAGAAAAGAATCGGTGCACCCTGTGTTACATGTGTAGTACGCCGGGTGTCAAGAAATCGGAAGACTGCCCGAACATTGCGGCACACCGGCGGTACAAGTGAAAGTCACCTCCGGTGCCCCTTTCTTTAATATTTAATCCATTGGATTTTCTTCTTTTCTATGAATTAGTTGAGTTTTATTATGAGTTCCTTTGTATTGTCCAAGTAGGATCCTTGCCTATTCCCCTGGTCATTGAGCGCGATTATCGAGCTGTCACCATACTGGTGTCCAGCGTTTGGGAGAGGGATATAACGAATTCGCGATTGAATCAAGCACCGAGGATGATGAGCAGGATAGCGAGCGTGGCGTGTGTCGCGAAGCAGAGAGACTGCGCGATTGGAAAATGCGAACGCGTCGTCAGATCGATTTCCGCCACGACGAACCATACACGCGAGATATTAACATGCAAGAAATATCTATACGACGAGAGATGCAACGCGAAGTGTGGGTCTGTGGGTGTATGTGCGATTCACCGTCTACTCCACCAACTTGAGCTGCACTGGACCTGCAGGCCAGTGCAACTTTCCGAGAGTACAGAGAGCGTGATTGTAAGGTGCAGCGCAGCGTAAAGTAAGTACCTTGTGTACTCTTGCGGTGAGTCGCAAACGGGGATCCGCGTGTGCGGGTGTGTGTGTTTTCGCACGCTATTATATTGCCTTCTCGGTTCGCGATTCGATTGTATTATCGACTGTTTATAATATATCAGAGAATATATCTAAGGTTTAATTTAAATCAAGTTTTGGTTATTTTACTGGTGACTACATTTCCCTTATTTTCCCGTGATTACCGCCGCCTCCGCGGGCATAGTGAAAAAGTGTTTCCACTGTGCATTAATCTGAGTAAGCTGGCCCCGTGATAATTGTATGTAACTCACGATCGATTGTCCGAGCATTGGAAAGCGAGACTCAGCAATAGAGTCTCGCACTTGTCCGACAGCTGTTTTCACCTGACCAGCGAGGAAAATCGCGTGTAGCTTTTCTCGCTGTAACATGTGAAAAGGTAGGAGTGTTCAATACATCGGTACTGTACACAGTAAGAACAACCCCGTTACAGTAGAAATATTTTAGTAAGAATGTATAATTAAATGTGCTAGTAACAAAATTTCTGTATATATGAACTAACCCTAAAACCTACCTTTAAAACGGTATAATCTTCGCAAATATGAATGTATTCTTCCACGCGCTTCTGCTTATTTGCATAAAATGTCCTAACACAATTTTTAATTGTTTTTTAAACACATTTAATAATTTAGAGCATATACATTTTACCACTTTATTCTTTATTCAGAAAAATTTTTCAATTTCTAATGGCCAATTTAAACTAAACAAAGTTGTAACATTAATTCCGAAGTTGTCAAGTACTCTTTATTTATTAATAATTTTACATAATTATTATTTTACTTGTTAATTTAAATAAAATTGAAAAATAATTAATAATTAATAATTAATTGTTCCCAATTTTATAAAATATCTTTAATTTTAAAAAATGTGGTATATAATCATTCTTTTTCTTAATATTTATAAATCATAATTAAGTTAAAATTTAAATCACTCATGTAGCACATAAAAATATATAATTAGACACAGTATGCATTTTACGGAAAAAGAATAACGTAAATTTTTTAAACCTACCTATCTCCTACCCCTTGTCTTGTTAGTTTATCGATTTATATATTCTTTGAAAATGCTACTATAGTATTTGAATTATTGACAAATTAGTATTTACCATTTTCAAAGAATTTCTACCTAAATAGGAAAAAAATGCCGTCCTAAATTCGAGAGAGAAATGAGCTTTTTTGAGTTGTCTCTATTCCGAAACGGAGTCTGAGTTGTTTCCTTTTCAAACCAGACTTTGAATTTTTGCTTTCTTACTCGGAGACGACGAGAAAATGCTTATATACTATTTTTAGGACTAATATAAGATCTGAATATTGGTACTAATAAAATAAACTAATATATTCCCCCATAAAAATAAATGCAAATATACGATTATATTTAAAAAAATTAATTTTGTACTGCCACATATGAAAAATAAAAAGCGTGGTCATCCGAGTG
>UELV01168547.1:0-10489 GCA_900490015.1 Megastigmus stigmatizans | reverse complement strand
CATATCTCGCGCCGAAACAACAGGTGGCAGCCTTGACCTACGACAATCCAATCAAGGCCGGGAATCTAGGTCAAGGCTCATGTAATTGGAGCAGCACCTGCGCGACTGATAGCCGGCCAATGATCTGCGGCCGCGCGCGCAAGCCGGAAGAGTAGCGAAGGAAGAAGAAGCGTCGAGGCGAGGAAGAAGCTTCGTCTCGCCCCATTTCGTCGAGGACCTTCTGAGACTATAGACGTGCCCTCACGAAAAGAAAACCACGGACATCCGCCATATTGATCGCCACGTGGATCTGAAGGAAGTGATTAGCCATCCGGATATATATTGTTGTGTGAAGCAGAGGCCGAGAGGGAGCAATCAGAGCGAGGACGAGGAGTCGTTGGAATGGAGGGAAAAGTAAGTGGGATTGTTCGGCCTGGGCGAGAACGCTAGTTCGGCAGGCCCGCGCCGTCATATCTCTCTCTCTTGCGCGTTCGGCGTCCCCTTGAGCCGCCATTTCCGGGCATCGGTGATCGCGTCGGAACCAGGACAGGGGCAGAGAAGAAGAGGCCGGAGGAGTGAGGAGGAGGTCGGGAAGACCGGGACTTGTTCTTTCTTTTTTTGTTGCTGAGTTAATAAATAAGAATTATTAGTTATTACATAACCGTGTTGCGTTTCGTGACCAGTGTCGACGTTCCCGTTCCCCCTCGCATGCTGTCGTTTGTGTTGTCCGTGCGGATTGTGTTCAGTTGTGAGCGTTGCGGTCGAGTCATCAGAGTGCCGAGCAGATCGTCGTGGGTTTCATTCCGAGTTCGTCAGCGTCTATCGGCGAATCTCCTCTGGGAGGACGGAGTTTTAATAGCCGGGAGAAAGGGGATTGCCAGGCGCCCTTTTGATAGAAAATCGGCGATCCCAACGGGTAAGTTAGGTCATTAGTGCGGATCTCGTGGGGAATCGCACCCCGGATCGAATCGGATCCGCCGGCATTTCCCCCGAGTAACAACACCGTTACAAACTTTTTATATGCTTCTGCTAATTCTCTTGTAGCAAATAACCACGCTTCATTTTCTATTCCATCCTCACCTACTGCTTTAACTTTTTTTTAGTTTATTTATCTGTCTCTCAAATTCTTTATCCGTAATTTCTTCTTCTTCCTCTTCATCAGTCCAGACATTTTTTCCCCATCGATCTTCATTACCTTTCTTTCTTCTACTCCTTCCAAACTTTCCATAAAATATTTTTCCCATTGTTCCAATAATATTACTTCTTCTAAACCTTCTTTCTTTTTCCTTCTTTTATTAATATATCTCCACACTTCAGCTTCCGTTTTGACATTCTTTATATTCTCTTCTTCTTCCTTTTCATGTTCTTTCTTTTTCTCCTTACACCATTCCTTGTATCTTTTTTTCTGCTCTAAATACTGTTCTCTCGTTATTTGTTCATTTCTTAATTCTCTTAGCTTACGTCTAACCAGTCGTTTTCTCTCCTTCCATTCCTTATTGTACCATACTCTTTGGCCTAACTCCCATTTTTTCCACTTCCTTACCTCTATTTTCTTTGATTCATGTATTTTATTTTTTATTTCTTTCCATATTTCATTCTGTTCTATTTTAACACTTTTCTACTTTTCTAATTTCTTATGATAATGTTCTATTTCTTCTTCTGCCCAAACGCTTATTTTTATTTCTTCTTTATCTTTGTTTACTTTTCTCTTTTTACTTTCTCCTTCTATCACAGCTACTAGTGGTAAGCGAGCTGATTCACATCTTTCCTCTACTGTTAAACTTATCACTTTTCCATATCCTTTGTTATTTATAATCACATAGTCTATAACTGAATTTCCTCTTTCACCTACGTACGTCCATTCGCTTGACTCTGACATTTCATCCCACCCATTTACAATCATCCAGCCTCTTTCACTTAATTCTTTTACTAACAATCGTCTATCCTTATTCACAACTTTATCCTTTGATTTCCTCGTGTACCTCTCCTTTCCATCGTCCTCAATTATACCTCCTTCATTTCCTGTACATGCATTAAACTCTCCTCCTATCATCAAATTATTTTCATTTCTCTTCATTATAGTTTCTTTAAGAATTTGGTAGTTTCCTCCATGTTCTTGCTGTACACAGTTATGATTCTCCAAACCTGATTACTTATTTCTACTTTTCTTTCCACTATATTCTCACTACATTTTGCACCTTCCTTCTCCTTAAACTTTTTTCTTACTTCTGAAATTATTCCTCCCATTTCTCTACCTTTTTTCTTTTCTCTTACAGATGGTTCGCATTTCCCATTATATTCCTTAGGTAGATACTTTTCCAGTATGTTCCATTCTTTCTCATCCGCCCAAATCTCTGTGGGTCCTATGATGTCACATTTCTTTAAAAACTCCCACACCTCACTACATTTATTTTTCACTCCTGCTATATTCCAATAACACTCTTTTATTCCACTCTGTCCATCTTTCTGTTGCCGAAAATTTGAACCTTCACTTTCTCTTCTTTCTAAATGTTCCTCAAACCTATCCATCTGTTCATTCCATTTCAACCATTTGTTATTCACACACATTTTCATGTTTCCTACTCTAACGTTACATCCCTCTTGTCTTTTCCTTCTTGCCACTGATCTTATTTTATTTTGAATTTCTCTTTCTTTTCATGTCATATAATATTCAATATAAATTTTTGTTTGACTTAAATTCTTTTTATTAATCATAACCTCTTTATTCTTCTCCACGCTCTCTACTGTTGCTATCGTTATTTTTCTATTCTCTCTTGTTTTAATATTGTACGCCTTTCTAATCTTCGTTTCTATTTTAACTTTGATTTTCAGAAAATTGCTTACTGCATCTTCCAGATCGGCATCTTCGAAATCCACTCCTTTTATTACTATTTTTTTTCTTTTTTTCTTCTCTTTCTTTTCTTTATTGGTCACTTTCTAACCTATTAATTCTGATGTGTAACTCCTCTTTTTCTTTTTTCCATTCATTTCTCTCATTCTCATGTTTCTCTTATTAATTTTATTTCCGTCATTATTTCTACCTATCTCTCTTCATTTCTTTTGTCGCTCCTTTCTACAGTTTTTTTAATTTCTCCCTTCAGACCTTCTATACTCTTTGCCAGTCTTTATACTGTATCCTTACTTTCTATACTCTCCGTCATTTTTGGTAACCCTTGTGATTGCGTTTGTGATCTCGTTCCTGACGTCACGCCTTTCGGTCTTCCCATCGTCGGCATGTCGTTCTAACCACTCTTTAGACTTCTTATTTTCCTTTCTTTCTCCTCTTATTACTTTCACCTTTTTTAAACTTTATTGACTATTACCTTCTTGAGTTTAAAACTAATACTTTCCCACTACTTATTGTTTCTCTTACACTTTTTTCTTTCTTAACTCCTATTTTTTGTCAACACTCACTACGAATACGTGTTGTTCGGACGCGGCGCCATCGGCCATCCCCGAAATGGTTTTAGTTGATTTTGACTTATATTATCGAGAAGTGTTAGTCGTCGGGAATATTCATATGTACTTATTGTCTAGCCAAACCTAATACAAACCAACAAAATAAGGGTAACTCAAATCTAGATGAGTGTTTTTTTTTTCAGTCGATTTTCACACTTGTCAGCTCTATTAACGGTAGTTTGTGGGCGAGTCCGGGTCAGAGAGAAAAGCTTTCTGAATTATTTGAGCACCTACAAGCTATTTCCTCTCATAAATTGAAAGGAAATATAATTTTTTTTCGTCGTATTTGAGGTGTGAAAATTTAATTGTATTGTCTTTTTGTCTTCCGTGAAAATCAATATATTTTCCCAAAATACTCTTTATTGGATTGTAGAATTTTTGATAGAGTTAATATATCTTTTTAATGAATGTAAACAAAGACAATCGCTTTTTCGTCGAATTTTCTTTGGTTCTTTTAATTAATACTGTATCTGCAATTCTAAATATATGAAAATAAACTTAAGTGCTATGCATTTCTTTAAAATCATATTTTTTATACACATACCCGTGATTATAACAATACTTTTCAATAATAGCGAAGTACTAACACATTACTTTTCAAATTTAGTATATTAGACTTTTGTATGTAATAAATTTAATGGCCACTATCAGTTTTTTAATCTTTTAATGTATGCAATTGTTTTAGATATCTTGGACGAAGAAGATACTTGGATCTGATAAAGCTATTATATAGAGGATCTCTTCTTCTATTACAACGTGAACAAGTAGGTGCATTATAAAGAATTTTTAATAGTTGTTTTGCTTAGTTGGTTGAAAAAAGAAAATTTTTCGATAAATAATCCATTTTAATTTTGATATTTTTCCAATAGTTTACTTTATATTAACTTTCTTATATATCGTAGATTTTACTTGCTTATTCCCATTACGTAGGGTTTGTTGATTGCAATGTTTTAAGCAGTCCACCTTACAGAGGGAAAAAAGATGTGTCTAAAATTCTATCAAGTTTTACTGAATGAAGATCGATAAATTCTTTTTTTTTATTTGTCCAAAAATGTTTAAATTTATCGTCTAAATTTTTCGTCACAGGGTCGCAACTTGCGATTTCATCGTGTGATCACGTTAAGCCGTGAAATCTTACAGCCGCGTAACAAACAATTATTTTTATATCCTAACCGTAGTATTTTACTTTTTGTACAGTTTTTAGTTAGTAAAATTTGATTTTTCATACAGTCCGTAATCAACATATTCAATTTATGGCATATAGCCATATTGCTAATTATCGTAAAATGACTCATTTTCGATTTTTTTTATTTTACGAACTAGACGCGAAATTGAATTTTATGGACTAAAAACAGTCTGTAACAGTATATTACGATACAAGTGCGGTAAATGGCACTTTACGGCACTAAACGCCGTACTTTGAAGGGCTGCTTACGACACGAGTATCGTACAATATTTTATAGCACTGTGTGCGATTTATATACGGTGTTAGGAGGGATGAACACATTACCCCCTATAGAAAGCAATTGGGCTGGTTGCGCGTCAACAGTCGGAAGATGTATTTTGCCGACATCCTCATGTATAAAATCCTTCGGCTCAATGAACTAACTTATTTAGCGGCATTTTTTCACAAACACCAGCCCAGGAGCACTAGCAGGGGTGTTGAACAAGAACTTCGGCGCCAAGAGGGTGCACAGAAACTGGTATGCGATCTTTCCAAGTTCAGTGTTCGCGCTTCTGGAACTCTCTTCCAGGCAACCTTCCATCTTTGCGCGGATTTAAGACGGCAGTCCTCAAACACCTCTTTGAAATCGATTCCTAGTCACCCGGAGACTAAGCTTGTGACAAACTGAGGACTATAGAACACAAAAATACCGACTTACACCTCGCATTAGGGGCAAGCAGATGAGTTCATGTTAACTTATTTTGTTTTGTCTCCCATACAACGTTTTTAAAAGTGTGAGTGTATTTATTAGAGTGTGAGTGATATGAATGATTGGATCGAGTAAACGTTTCTTTTTGATCTTAAATGTTTTGTAAAATAGATATCGACTGCTTTGTAATTTTGTTTATTTGTATATTTAACATAAGATGCTCTTTGATATTACTTTTAGGTTCGAAACATATTTTAAGACTGATTTTAAGACTGATCAAGTTAGTACGCCTGTGATATCCTAGAAAGACTGAATGCAATTTACTGGTTATTATAAGACTGATTCTTACTATAAAATTGTATTACTATATTGGAAAATCATTTTTGTATATTTATATAAATAAAAGAATCTCTTTAGCTCTCGCTCTACAATACTGTACTTGACTATGGGAATAGTCTTGCGCTATTTTTCAGCAGGCACAATGTCATTGATACTATCATTGATATTCACTTTGTGTCTCCACCTAAAGTCACTTTCAGTTTTCGAAGTTATAATATCATAAATATCATAAACTCGGTTGAACTCAATGAGTTTTTGTGCCGCTGCGATTGGTCATCGCTTTCCCCAAATACCTTAGAGTCTGACTTTGATATAAATGGGGCGCTTGAATGCCTTAGCGTCAATCTATTGGAGGCTATAAATGAAATTGCTACGTTGAAGACTTTAACTCCTCGTAAAGAAAAAGCCCCATGGATTGGCACTCAACTTCAACTACTCATCAACAAATGCAACGCCACACATAGACAGTATAAAATGACTGGGAGTACTGTACTCCTGGACGAATTTCTTCACTTACGCAATTAGGTCGAGGTGCGCACCTCCTACCTTAGTAATCAGCTTTCTGACTATCTTGATCATAGGAAGCATATTTGGAGGGAAATGAGTAATCTCGGCCTCTTGCCTAAGAACAAGGAGGAGTTACATAGTTTCACCCCGGACAAGCTTAACCACACTTTACAGGCGTGTCAGTCACGCCCAGCGAGAATATAGATAGCGTAATGAACATCATACAGTCTGAATCTGATGACGGTTTTTCTTTTCATCCAGTTATTTTTCCAGAAGTAGTTCTCGCCATATCTCACTTTACATCACAGGCGAGGATGGCATACCACAGTGCTGTAGTGACTCCGGGAGTCTTCCCTGTGTAGTGGCTTTAAAAAAGATTTCCACCCCATCTTGAGCTTCCGACTTTCGTCCTATCGCCTTACTGTGCTTCCTTTCCAAGGTAGTCGAGAAGATTCCACACTCCCAAATCACCAACTATCTCTCCAGGGCCAGCATTCTCGTAATAAATAAGATTTTTTATAGTCAGACGTTGTGCCTAGAGAATATATTCATTTTTTACTACTATGTACGTTTATTTTTTTTTTTTTTTAATATGAGTTCCATTTTTATCATCTTATTGCAGCTGCATATACTTTTGTCACATCTAGAATTGTCCCTTTTCAGCCCTAGAATATAATCTGTAATACTGATAAATATTTAAGATGTGCACCAACAGTAAGATACTATAGAAGTAAAAAAATTAATAAAACTTAAAGATAGTGACATTAATTTGAGCCTTTTTTGCTCTGGTACAAAGCTACCTCTCTAAGGAAGCAATTCAGTAATTTCGAATTACACAGTATCCGTAAATTTTTGCTTCTTATCTCGTTGATTTAATTAGAATGCCTGAATTTTAAGTTTTAATTTCATTTTTTAGTCGACTCTATACGATGTTTTAAAGGCAAGTTATCGAAGTTTAAAAATTTAATAATATTAAATTATGAACCTGTAAGATCTCACATGTACAGCAATCAAAATAAATTAATCAGTTGGTTGTGAGACGTTCAGCCGTTAGCATGGCAGAATTTCAAAAGCAAATTGAATTATTACGTCAGACGGAAAAGGTTCGAGAAAGAATTAGATGTAAATATAAAAAAAAAGATAAAATTAAGTAAATTAAATGCCGAAGAAATGAGAAATAATGTATTTAAGCCAATCGTTAAACCACTTGAAAAGTTAGTCGATGTTACAGAACAACATAAAAATAAAAGTCAAAATATACTTATACTCAAGAAAGAAGAAGAAAATGATTGCGATGGAGTTGCGTAGTTTGAAGAATATAATGACAATATTGAAATTCACGGAGAAGTGAACGATGAAGATAATGATCAGGATGAAGTTGCATCGTTTGAAGAATATAATGATAATAGTGAAATTCATGGAGAAGTGAAAGATAAAGTTCATACAAAGAAAGAGGATGAAGGAATATTAGAAGCAACCAATATCCATGAGAATAATCTCATATTACAAAAAAATATACCTTCAAAGTACATTGCTATATCAAACAGAAGTGAATCGAGGTCATTAGATACGTTGTTTAGAGAACGTAAACAAAGCAAGACATTAAAAATGGGTAACAGTCCTATTTATTTTACGGATAATTTCATAAGTGTAGGTAATAAACAATACGAGCAGTCTCCTGGATTAATTGGATTATTATTTAAAAAAGAACCTAATACCACTGATATTACTAAAAAGGATGAGTAACTACGCTGAGATTGTAAAACTTACCAGTGCACTGTAACGGGGCAGGATTTAGGAAAATCGAGGTAAAAGTACGCGGACGTGGGGCTAGAATCCACGACCTCAGGATCCAAAGGCGCGCTCCTTAACACTGAGCCAACGCCGTACTGGCCTCGACTCAGCTACAGATCCTACCGACTACTTCATGCCGGTATCACAGGGATCTACCATTCGCCGACTAGCTTCTCAAATCCGCGGCCGTTATAGCACATAGAAAATATTCTACAGATAACGAGGAAATACGAGAACAAAAAAAAATCTGTGATTACATAGCAAACATGGTAACTTTACTATTACTATTTGACTTCAGTAAGGCTTTCGCTACTATTCTACCATCACGTGTGATCTAAATTACGGTCTACGGGTTTCTCCAGGGCTGCTATGATTTGGATAAACTCTTATTTATCCAATAGAGAACAAGCCGTTTTCAGTTAACCCATTAACGACCAAGACCCCGAATTTTCAACAACTTTTTCAAGGCTTTTTTTCAATTAAAAAAAAGGTTTGAAAAAATTTGAA
Organism: Megastigmus stigmatizans; assembly: GCA_900490015.1. NCBI lineage: Eukaryota > Metazoa > Arthropoda > Insecta > Hymenoptera > Megastigmidae > Megastigmus > Megastigmus stigmatizans. The sequence goes on along the minus strand of UELV01168547.1, from coordinate 2,030 downwards.
AAAGATCATATTCGACGTATTTTGAGCTGTTCTTTCGAATGGTGATACCGATTTATTGCTAACATACTCCTGAAAAAAATATAGCGGGTTTTTCACGAAAAAAAGTTAAAAAATTTGGAAATTTCAACTTTATGAATTTTTTTCGTAAGGAAAATGTAATGACAATAATTCAAAATACTGCAAAAAAGTGCATTCGATGTTCAAATATTACGGGAAAATTTTTCGAGAGCGCGCCGCGGCGAGCACGACTCTCCCACTACGCGCGCTATCAAATTAATCATAGTGGCCCCCCACCTTACCTAGCTCAGCGCGAGGATTAATAATGACTCGCGCTGGCTTCGAAAGGACAGTTCGGCCAAGGTGCTCCTTGGAGAAGCCACAGCAAGGCTACGCTTGATCGAGACTAGAGGTGCTGCTCTGTCTCAACTTGGCATATCCAGCTGTAGTCCGAGCTCCCATCCTGACGATCGAGGTGCCCCTCGATCTTCCGGGCGTAAACACGAGCTGTTCCTCGTAAACGCCATTCCATCACACGCACAAGGTGCCCCTTGTCCGTGTCTCCGGTGCAAAAGTCGAGGCGCTCCTCGCTTTCGCACAAACTCCCGCAACCGAGTTTCCACGTGGTGCCCCTCGCGGTAGCAAGGTCCTGTCGAGAGACTCTCGAGGTGCTCCTCGTAAGTCTCCCATCCCGACTATCCCCAATCCGCTGCCCAGCACGGGACGTAAAATACGTAACGGACGCGAATAATAATAGATTATGATAATTATGATAAAATTGCATAACGCGTAAACGAACAAAAGAGTTTTGTGACTAAACGATATAGGATTAAGTATATAGATATATATGTCTCGAACTATGACGTGCGTGAAATATTAATCACAATTGTTTGTTTTCTTTTGGATTTGTTATAGAATAACTAATGAGCCGGAGACGCAGGACGTCATTATTTGATCAGCGCTTGAGCGCGTAATATATATAGAATTATAAGTTAAATTTTTGTACTAGTACACAAGGGACAATATATATTGCATTATTAATATAAGATCTAAACTCTTGGTCAATTTATTAACCTGAACCTGCATCTCACTACCTAAACTAAGAACAAACCCTAGGTTCTCATGAGCATCCGGCAAAAGGTAGGATGCGAAAACGTTGACCCAGTAAGGGGTAACGTTACACGTTTAATAATACTTAACTTCCTTCAAAAATGTTTCTAATTCTAGTCGAAATTGTCCACTTTGAACATTTTTAACCAAAATTGTGTTCTATCAAGTATGTTTGATGAATTTATGAATTACCCAATTTAAATGAATACCTAAATAAAGAAGATAATTATGAAGATACTTATTTATTAAACGAATTTGTAGATACTAACTTATATGAAATTGGTTCTTCCCTTAAAATAACGTCAAACAGTTAGTTCTGTAATGCACAGTTTTTGTATTGTTTATATATTGATGGGCTGATGGGAAGTGGTTAAAGCTACCTACTTAATTCAATAATTTGTTATTAACATCAAGAAAACATTCGTGTATTACTAGTTGCGTGGTCAGGGATAGCTGAAAATTTATTAATTAATGGAAGTACATCACATGTCAGTTTTATATTATAATATATAAATGTAACTAATAAAACAACTTGCAACACCTAATTCTGATTACGGAAAAAAGTTACAAGATCTTAAAGTTATTGTTTGGGATAAAATAACAATGTCATCTAAACATGCTTTGGAAGCAGTAAATGGGTTATCTAAAGATACCTGTTCACGGTGTGCCTGAAGCATGCAAAAGTGGTCCGAAAATGGATCCAAAATCAGCTAACGCAGAAAGTTTCTATATTGTTTGTAGATGAAAAAAATAGCAAATTGAAAATCGTAAGTGATTGGTTTCGCAAGTTATGGACGTTTTTGTATTTATGCTATGCGCATTCGTGAAGTGGAAAGTGGAGCATTTAGGTACACGCGTACAATCCGTTTTTTAACTCCAAGTTGTCCAAATTGAGCATACATTTATTGTTTATTGTTAATAAC
>UELV01168543.1:0-10594 GCA_900490015.1 Megastigmus stigmatizans | reverse complement strand
TTGATTGATTTTCTGATGGATTCTGTGAAGGATAGCTGCTTGTCAATGAGATCTATTCCTCCCATATTCTTATTATAATCGATAATGGAAGAAGGTTTTATTTTATCCTCTTTTGTAAGATAGTCTTTTTTGCCAGTTTTTACAATATCTAATTCATGCACGGATGTTATCATGTATACCTCCTTTTTATCCTGCCACTTTAGGACCATCCAAACCATATTATGAGCAATTTCAACTTCGCCTTTTTTGAATTTCTCATTCAAGGCAGGTAGCCCTTTTCTATTTTTTCTAATTGTCCCGCATAATCCAGTATCACGCTCATGCAAAACTTCCGTCAAAATCGGAGAGGAATACCAATTATCGACGTATAAAATATGGCCTTTTCCAAAATAAGATTTCATCATTTGGGCCACAACATCGTCTGAAACACCTAGTTCAAAGGAATCACATTCTGTATTCGCACCCGTATAAACGATGAAATCTAAAATGATTCCGGTTTGGCAATCTACATACATCAATGTTACCAAATTATAACCAATATAAGAAACTGTACAGTATAAATAATAAAAATAGTCGTTGAATTTAACCAAACAAAACCAAAATCGTAATCTAATAAATATAAGATTATCAGCCGCGCCGAGCTCGGCTACGCGGGCGCGTCTCGAAGCTCGCGCGCGCACTGCTACGACGCTCGCACTTTTTTATATTCTTACATTAATAACTTCAGTTCTACTAAAGTTAATCTCAAAATTTAAAAAGCTGCTGTTTTCTCTTGAAATAACGAACATCTAAAAGTAAATTTAGTGTTGATTTATTCATAATATACACCGTTAAATGCTTATTATATATGCGAATGAGACTTTTTCAAGTATTTTGTTTATTGAAAACTGTACAAATAATAAATAAAAACGCAAAAGTCATATTTTTCTTTGAGAACGTATAGAGGCACATCTATTCTTTAAAATGAGAGCTTATAAGCCTCATTACATTGACTGCAGCCAAAGATATTAAAGAAATTATCAAGTTTCTGCACGCACGAATCGAGTAATCGTGGTTTTTAACAAAAAATTGCCAATATCTCAAAAACTATGACATATAGCTTAAAAGATGTATGAAAGTTTTGTAATTAAAAAAGAAAAAAATTGGCGTTTGTTTTAGGTCTCTATCTCTAATTGTTTAGGAGATATGGCCATTTAAACAATTAATTTATTAATAAAAAATGCATTGCACGTGTCCATGAAAAGTAACCGAAAGATTCGTTATATACGCACCAAAACCTATCATTTAAGCCAAAGTTACCTCATGGACATTTTAGTTCATACACAAGCATTGTGAGCGTGTAGACTACTACCGTATAGCCTAAAAAGTATCAAAAACTTCATTTAAATTGAAGCACTTGAAATTTTTAAAATTCGGCTTTCAGAAAAATAAAAGAAGGTATCATAGCGTACTTACTAGAGATGGTTTTTCTTCGTCTCTATAAAATAGTGATAGAGAATGTAGAAAGTCAGCTTTGAAACACATTAATTTTTTTTTTTTACAAAAACAAGAAATATATATGTGAAATCTCATCAATATTGTAGCATAAATTAATAGGAATTAATAGATAATATAATTAAATACCTTTAACAAAAAATTAACTATTAACTAAAACAGTTTTAAATTTTTCAACAGTACAGGTTTTATTATGGTTGTTCGAGCGCAACTATAAAAACATGTCGAAAAATTGTTGTTTATTCAATCAAATAAACGGGTATACAATTTAAAAATAATGTATTAGGAGAATGGGAAGCTATCAAATGATGTATCGAATAGTTAAGTATTTTTTTTTTTATTATTTTTGGACACAACCGTTACTCAGAAAATCCTTATCTTTTCACCATGACAAACAATGAATATACCAAAAAGTAACATATTTTGGTACAAAACGAATTTCTTCCACGAGACAATTCAATTTCGAACCTTCTCTTATATGTATGTGTATGGATTTATGTTCTGGTACACAAGTTCCACGATTATCTCAACGTAATTTTGATTGATATTGCTAAAATTAGCTTAGATTACTCGTCTAGTCATAATAAGCTGATAGTATCACACCCAGACAAATTCGCGATATATTGGCTGAATATCAACATAAATAAAAATACCAAAATGGTTTTTTAGCTGTAGCTCAAAAAATATTGACTGTGCGCTAAAGTAAAAATAGAAGAAGTTGAAGAACTTAAAAAAAAAATCTCATTTTTGTACAGTAAAAGCGTATAAATTAGTTCAAAATTACACCTTTTTGGACTTTAAGATAAAAAATATTAATTTCTCATAAAAGTTATGTATTACAGTATTACTATACTAGCAAAAAAACTACTCGGGGTCATGAGAAAAAGAGACATCATTACAATTCCTTGGCTCTTAGTTTATAATTTCACAAAGATTCATCCATTTATAGTCAGATATTTAAAGACTACAGGAAATGGCATTTCCACAAAGTTTTCGGATCATCCGTTGAGACTTTTTGTAGTCATGCCATTTCTAGTAGTGCTTAAATATTGACTTGAAACTTGGGAAAATGGTAGTTATTGACTTAATAACTACAATGATAACTTTATTTTGCATAAATCTAAGTAGCGTTTTTACAGGAACTAAAATATTATCGTATCGGTAAGGTAGGACTACCACATCCCGTTAAATGTAAGAATTGTAGAACAAAAAATACAAACCTTTTTCTTACAAAATTTATAGTCGTCTTACGAATCAGTTAAAATTAAAAGTTATAATGAATATAGAGTTTATTAGAATAAATCAAATATAAGGTAAACTCTTATATAAATATTTTTTTAAATGATCCAGAATGAAACTTAATTGTAGTCAAACAGATCGGAACACTTCACAAAAATTATTAGTTTTATGAACCAGAATAGCATATATCTAATAATATAACTTTATATTGCTCATAATTTTAAACTACGAACATTTTTTCTTGAGTAGTGTTACATCCGGAAGGGACGTAAATAATGTTTATTATTAAATTATATGTTAAATATAATTTATGTGGATATATATATGGTTATCGTCTCAATTAGATAGCATTAGTATCCAATTGTTTAGCGAGAGATTGAATTAGAATTGAAGTCAGAGTTAATGTTTAAAAGTTAATCGTTTATTAATATATCGAAATATTAGGTATCCTTAACGTCTCGGCTCGAGGGACTCTAACTGGGATAGGCTCAATCGGCTCGATCTGTCGTTGATTGAAGCTTGTAAATGACTGACTAACGTCTCTCTTTGGATTAGGCAGGATACTTCGGTTCCTGCCGAAAATCCAGGCAGATTGAAAAAAAATATGTGTGTCAAAGTCCGTTAGGTAATAAAAGATCAATGCATGAAGCAATCAACTGGGCTTTGTAGCCGAACTGAACGCCTGAAGCGCGAAAATAGTGTGTGGAGGTATATGAGTGTGTGATCGAGCTTTGGAGAATACGATCTCTGTGCTTTTACGTATTGCTAAAGCTAAAGAGATGTTTTGACAGAGGTCGATGCGTGGTGTAAAATTGAGAAATTGGGGATCGAAGTTTCGGAATGTAACACGCCCGAGGCTGCGGTAACGGTGTCCTCACCGGAAAAATCTCTGACTAATTTATAACATTAGAAAAATTTACTCATGTCTATCTAAATAATTTCATTCCCTAATCGATTAATGATATGAATGTTTTGGCAGTGTAAGGGTGTTTTGTTCTAAATTTGTTCTTACAAGTTTTTCTCTTATAATATTGAAAAATATATAGTATATCGTAAATCAAGGCGCGTAGTAGCGCGCCGCTTGCAAGGATGAGTCATGTAGACGGAGCCTAAGGCAGCGCGGCGCATCGCAAACCAATATACTTTGAAATGGTGCTTTTTAAGCTCCAAAAAGTTTTTCAATTGATTCATTAAGGTTAAAAACTTAATCCTGCAACAGTTTCTTGCTTTCAAAATAAATATATTTTTTTTTTTTTTTTTTTTTTTTTAAGAAAGCTTAATTAAAAAAGAGGAACCTGTTCAAGAATATTGCTTGTTTGAAATTTTTGTTGAAATTTGTCATTATAGAGAACATTTTAGCTTCCGGGATCATCTATAACAATATTATATAACAATAATATTAATCAATAATAAAAGAAGCGACAGTAAGTGAAAGAAAGAAGATGCGGTGCAGAGCGGGTCCAGGGGCGCAGCCCCTGGTCGGGGTGCAGGGGGTGAAACCCCTGACGGGGGGGTTGGGGGGCCGAGCCCCCCCCCCCACAAAAAATTAGTAACAAAAGAAACTTAAAAAAACAATTCTATAATTAAATGGAATTTATTTACATACTTTTTTTTTAATTTAACTTAATACATTTTTTTGTGAAAACAAAATAGCAAATAATACTTAATATTATTTTTTAACACAATATATAATATTATATTGAATTTATATTAAAATTAAACATTTATTTTTCACTATTTGAAATTATTTAAGAAAGCGAAACAAGCATATTTTATTTTGCGCCTTCGTGTGCGCAAAATCGGATTTTGCGCCCGCAAAACAAGGCGCAAAAACGCATTTTGCGCCCACTGAATCAGAATTAGTACATTTCGACACGGGGGCGGAAGAGGTCGAAAATTCGAGTGAGGAAAAATCCTCTTACGCCCTAGTCTCGAACCGTATTTTTCATCACGAGAGTCGTAAAGTCGCATCAAACATGCGATTTTGTGGTTAGAGTGACGAAAATTTTTTTTTCCCCTTTGTGTGTGCTTTTACGATATAGTCCACGACACGTGCACAAAACAATATTTAACCTTGCTTCATAATACGGGGGAAAAAAAATTCAACGGTCTTGTGTAATGCAAAGTTCTCAGGTACAACAATGGTTCGTAGAAAGTACAAATGCGGACGAAAATTATTCCACTTTCAATTGAATCCCTTCCGAAAACATTCGTTCATAACAATATATAGTAACTTCAAGGAATCCCTATTGTGTACGCTATTGCTTAAAATATTGCAATAACTCAATCTACGTATACATAAAGTACGGCAATTTTGTACAATAGGGGGCTGATGAATTTCCAAGAAAACACGTTTTCCGATAGAAATATCATATAAGTACGCATACATTTGTTTGCTATAGGCACGTAAAATAAACAAACGACATCACATACTATTCGATGACTGTTATATTAATGAACGTTTTTGATAAATTACCAAGTGCATGATAGAATATTGAAAAGCGAACTGTACCAAATTCTAAATAAAGTGATCAATAATAATTATTGAAAGGGAATCAATCCATGAAATTTGCATAGATAACAATATCTCCGATATCTATGTTGATGCATATACAAAGATTAGCTTAAATATAAAAGATAATTTGTTCCGCAGTACACGTAGCAAAATTATAGAAAATAAATGTTTGACACCGTTGATTCCATAAATGAAATTGAAATCGACTCACCATATTGGCGCTTTTGTACTTTTTTTTCTCTAGGAGAATGAGAATAGTCCGTGCAATGCATTTTAGTTGTCGACGTGGCGACATGGATCCTGAAGAAAGTGTATCAATAGTTTCGTAATAATCGACTTCCAGTCACTGAATGCACTACGTTTGATTACTTTCACAGAAACGTGTATACTGTCAGAGGCGTGTAACTGAACAGTCTAAATATTCACGTTTGATGTTAATAAAACTGTATATTCAATATATGGAACGGGATACAGAAATGTTATTTGAACGATAGAATGCATTATATATATTTTCAAATTTTTCTGTTTGCACGTAAAAAGTATTGCTATTATGTCGCATGTGATTTCTACGAGTTTTTACGGGATGTCAGTTCCGAATAATTTATAATTTGACACTCTTAAGAAATGAAAAATAAAGTAGGACGTATTACTTTTAAAAATCTAGCAAATTTCGAATTCATTCGACTTTTCCAAATGACGAAATGTCGCGCGCGGCGCAAAAGAACAAAGCCAGTGGAAAACTTTCCTCTCGCGGTAATCAACAAAGATTCCTCTCTCTCTCTCTCTCTCTGAAAAAACACCTCCACTCCTTACTTTTCTTGGAAAAGAAGAAAGCGAAAAATGTTTCGGAACTACACTCGGTGTATCCATTTGCCCTCTCGGCATACCTCCACCCTCAGCACGCGAATCACCGAAATTCGCAAAGTCTTAGCTCTCTGCAAGACGGCGCTCTGCTGAAAAGCTCACCCTCATTCGCTCTGGATCTTACGCGAAGACTGTATATATACAGAGGGGAGGGAAAAAAACCTAATAGCAACGCGTCACTGGGGCTCGCCGAAAAAGGAGAAACGTAGCGAGAGAGAGAGAGATAAGAGGGGATATCGCGCGCTACGTGCGGCAACGGCAGCTAATTAATGTCGTTTGTAAAACTCGATATCCACGCGTCGCTCTTTCGCGCGAACTTCTCTCTGCCTCTCGAAAGGAAAAACGAGAAAAAAAAGCATCTCGACAGTGCTACTACTTCTCTCGCTTTGCAAAAGAGAGAGAGAGAGAGAGAGAGAGAGAGAGAGAGAGAGAGAGAGAGAGAGAAGGACTTGAACTTCCCTCCTCTCGGGCGCGCAAGCCGCTGTAATCCAATAGAAAATGGGCTGCGAGTCGGTGGCGCGCGCGCAAAAGACCGAGAGAGCGGCAACATCCTCCCCATGGTGGGGGTCTCTCTCTCTCTCTCGCTCTCTCCGTGCCATCCGCCGCGGACACACTCACACACAGTGTCTCTCTCTCTCTACGCGCTCTTCCTGCACGAGTCTCTCGCACTCTCGGGGGGTCAGTCGACCCGCGAACGCGCCGGCGCGAAGGTCGCACTCACTCTATCTCGCATCTTTGGGCTGAACGTTACCCGGCTGTTACCACTTGGCGGAGTAACTATATCCTCGGATAAGACCGTGTGTTTATCTTATCAGTGGAACTGATCAGTTCGGCTACGTTGACCGATACAATGTTTGTGCTCGATTATTTTTGGTGATATACATGTATTGTGGGGAAACTCGGGGGTTTTCCCGGTGCTACGATGTGGGCAATTATGCAAAATGGTATTTATGGCGCTGGGTACATAATTCGGATAAGTTTGGCTGTGCCGTGTGCTCTCTCTCTCTCTCTCTCTCTCTCTCTCTCTCGATTTTGAAGCTTTCGCTGGTAGAGCGTGGCGAAGTTTGCCGAAAGTTTCGTTCGCTCCCCGATATATAATGGACAGGATTAATTAAATACCGCGTTAATTTAGCGGCAGCGGACGGGCGATTATTAAACCTCCAACTTTTTAATTGCGAATTTAATTGGCATAATCATATTATATATATATATCCGTCGCGTAAAAAGCTATGATTACATTTTTGTCGAACCTTTTGCGTACACCCCATCCCCGTTTGATTATTACCTGTAATATAAAATATGCAATTTATATCGGAAACAGATATTGGCTCTTTAATGGCAAGATTCACATCAATTGCTAAAAGTTGTGTACTTTCACGTGTTCGCTGAAATCCCAATTATAAAAAAAAATCACGCGAAAAATTAATTTTTAATCAGTGACCTATTTGCTGCAGGATAAACCTAAGTACTTACTGTAGGATAGCTATAAGTACGAATGAATTGTTTAAAGTATATTTTAGATCGAGGATGAATTATAATATTCTAGAGCGGAGCGTATGGCTAAATTTCAATATTCTCTAAAATAAACTCGAGGCTCGATATGATGGTATGCACGCACTCGTAGATATCTCGCGCTCCACGGAATGCCATACGACATTTCTAAATAATGCCGGCAAAGCGTCTCGCGCGCCTAGTGGAATAATCCACGAATTGAGAGTATAGCGGGCGAATTTTTCCGATAATTTCTTCTCAGCAGCCGAGATCCGCGATATCCTCGTCGTGTTATATTGTCTGTGCAGTGCGCGTGTGTGTAGCCTCGCTTCTTGCCAAGCATATGAAAATGTTTGCATGCAATTCATAAAGGAAGCGCTCCGCATAATTCGTATATATCTGGAACAAAAAAAAGACTCCCGATCGTACGCGGCGAGCGATAGATTCCGCATATATATACCCACACAACGAACCACGCGTGAACAACTCGAACATAACCGCATATCAAATAAAGAAATAAGAATCTGAAGCGCTCGTTGGCCAAGTAAATCGTCAAATATATATATATATCCTCGAAACTCGCCTTCTTTGCGCGTTTGTGCAGCTTTCGGACATAATATATATATTTGGGCTTCTGGCCGCGTGTACGTATATGCACCGCGTCGCGAAACTTTGAACGCGCGCGCGGAAGTTGAAAGTCCGATAAAAAGAAAAAAAAAAAATGCGACGACTATGTATAGGGTGTTCGATCGTCGTTGCGCTATACACGCGGGGAAGAAGACGAAAAAAAAAAGAACACAGAAATTCCCGCCCCCCCCCCCTTGAAATGCAAATGCAAATCCTTTATCACGAGACCTCGATCTGCGTACGCCTCTAAATAGTGGCCTGACTTTAAAATAAAAAGAGCAAGAGCGAGAGCGAGAGAGAGAGAGAGAGAGAGAGAGAAAGGGGCCACTAGTCGCGTTCGATAAAAGTCGTTTCACGCACGATATATGTATGGTGGTGGAACTGTATATACGGTATGTGTGGGGGACCGGCGTTTGGCAGTTTGTTAATAGTTCAAAATCCTCCGTCTGGGAGAGCGGTATAGACGTTACGCCCAGAGACTGTCCTGCACCTGGATTCTGCTTCCTATCGTCCATCCCATTCGTCGCCCGGGCCAATGAAATATTGAATGGACACTGGATGGACGACCACCTCGCCGAGAAGAGCGACACGTTTCCGCGTACGCTCGTAGCCAGCAAGACTCTCCTGGGTAACCGCCACTGTTCAGCTGCGACGACCAAAACTCGAACGCGACTCCCTCACCGAGATTGATGAGGCCGAACTAGCCAACCTCGGAGCCCCTCTACATCTTCTTCTTTTTCTTTCTCCTTGTTGTTTTCCTGCCCTACTGTTCGCCGTTGCTGCAGACTGCGATTTTTATGCGCCCGGTTGTGTTTTCTTTTTCTTTTTTTAGTTTTATCGGCTCTCCGTAGTTTTGCCTGCCTTGAAAGCATATAAATTTCTTAGTAGTCGAGTAAATAGTGGATTCGCGATTATCGGGGGAGGTCTTTTGTGAGCGTCAAGGAGAAGGAAATGCTTAGTATGGGCGGTAGACTGCTTTCTATACGACTGGCCGAACATTCACCTTTGTTGTACTTGTGATCTGTATAAGTTGCCAAGGCGCTGTATGACTGGCGTTTACTAAGTATACATATATACAAGTTTTCGTTTTAAGGCATGAAAAATGATATGTTGGGATTTGGGTAGGCATTTAGCGGCAGTGCATTTTAGATTATTCTACGCTGCAGCATGCATGCGCGACTTCTATATATATAGATTATGATGTATTCTTTACATTTTTAATGAGAATACAATGACAGGTTTTTCAACACTGTACACTATAATTAATTGTTCTATATACTAAATGATTGACTTTTATTCAAGCACTGAGAAAAAAGAATGTCTTGCATTACAATTTTTAATGCAGCATTCACTTACCCTGAATAACATATTTATTAACAGTTAATGAATATATTTTCTTGGATTCAGTAGTTTTCGAAAAATACGTATATACCTCAGCCCATTTTAACAAGTGTACGATTCATTAATAGTAAATCAATATTCAATTCGCCATATTTAAATCCGCGCTAATTAACATTAAATAAATGGCATTTAATATCAAGATACATCGATTTTCTCAGTAAACGAGTAATATGCCGCGAGTATACTTTGATGTTCGTTCTAAAATAGTTCAAAGAATATTTCGGTGTAGAAATAGTTATCCTATTTACAGTTTAACACTGTAATAATTTATTATATTTACTACCGCGGTGTAATGCAAAAGTTAATATGACAGTCTGTACTGGTTGTAAATTAAAAGATAAAACTCTGATTTATTAACGCTAAAACAGCTCATAACTATTACGGTTGGAAAAGTTTTTAAGCTTAAGCGGATAATCCTTATACACGAGGCATTTGAAAAGTTCATTTTTTTGAAGCTATTATACCTTTCAAAAATTATCATCACTGCTTTTGCTACTCAAAATACTGTCTACCAGAAAACTTTCATAACGCATAAGCTTGGTTCAAATGATCAAGTAATAATGATGAATTTTATTGAATTCGTGAATGTCTAAATAATACTTTTCAATCCCGTAGAATCTAAAAGGTAGCGTTGCGCAAAAATCACATAGTTGATCATTTGAACAAAAACATTGTAGAAAAGTTTCTCTCTGCGTATGTTTTTAATACCACCGATCGACAACGCTCAAAGACCTTTTGCTTGAAAGTATTCACTTTTTACACGCGTTAACCTCGTTCTTTTCAGCGTACTTTTATCATTTCTTTCTATTTAAATTATAGATATACATTTATAGATATGAATACAAATAAATGGATAACGGGCCTGAAATAGCACAAAAGATAAATTAACCCATTAACGTCAAATGTGCACGTTTGCTCATGCCCACTTTCAACACTGTATAGAAGAATCAAATCGGTCAGAAA
>UELV01168536.1:0-17843 GCA_900490015.1 Megastigmus stigmatizans | reverse complement strand
AGAGAGAGAGAGAGAGAGGGAGAAAATGTCATGCACTGTAAAAAAAACTTTGTGAAATTACCTACATTGAGAGTAGGTAATCAGAGTAACCAACGTTGAGAATAGTAAAATTGCTACAATATATTGTAAAACTGCTACAATATATTGTAAAATTACAATATATTGTAGCAATTTTACTATTCTCAACGTTGGTTACTCTGATTACCTACTCTCAATGTAGGTAATTTCACAAAGTTTTTTTTACAGTGCATGACATTTTCTCCCTCTCTCTCTCTCTCTCTTTCTTTCACTCTCTGCTAAAGTCAACAGCGAGTAAAGAATCAAGTAAAGAATCACCGCATCCAATATCTTAGATCGCGTCGCCCCGGTTATTGGAATTTACCTCGGAGTTTAGCCAAAGAGGTATAGATGATATTCCAAATCAACTGTCTGGGAAGTTGAGACATTTGGGAAATATGTTGAGATTATGGTTTTGATATGTAAACATTTTCATGTATAGGTTGATGTAGAATAGCGAAAGGGTTTCAGTAAAAGTGTCCACCGAATGAATGGATTCGATTAACTGATGAGCTAATTATGCTAATTATTTAATTCCACGTCGATCTCCAATAAATTTCCGCCAGTACATTATAAATACCCGCCCATATATATTTACGAATTGCATACATGATTTGTCGATTATTACCGTCCTGCACCGATTGAATATTTACTCCATCCTACATCGTATATGTATATATACGTGACATTGGAATGGATATTGTAACCATACATAAACAACAAGCAAACTGTTTTCAAAATACCTCCACATCGATTACTCACTATTGCGACATTCATCGACAGCGTAAAAGATTAAAAAATATTCCATGACCGAGTGGCTAAGAGGGGGTAGAAAAAAAAACAGGGAGGGAGAGATAGAGAGAGAATATCACGTTAACATTTTGGAGTCAAATTTCTGCTCGAGGAATAGACGTCAAAAATTTAGTGAAAAATTAATTAAACAAATTTAACAATTTCACTCTAAAAATAGCGTAAGTCAAGTTATTGATGAATGCTTCTTTTAAAATATTTTAAAGAGGAGTATAATTTTTAGTTGCTCATCGCTTGAAAATATTTTATAATGTTAACCTTTCCACTTCGATGTTTTAAGTAAAAGATTTATTCGAAATATATAGTGATATGTTTTTATCATTCCAAAGTGGAATTACCATTATGAATGAGTAAAATTTTAGTCATAATAGTTTAGTGTATAATGATAAAGGTTATGCTTTGCGAGTATTATTACGGGAAAGAGAAGTGGAGAGCCAAAGAGAGAAAGAGAGAGAGAGAGAGAGAGAGAGAGAGGCGAAGCGCCGCGCAGAAACGTTTTGTTCCGCCGAGCAAACATCCGCTCTCGCATTAGCCTTCACTTGCTCGTCCCCTACTATCCCTCCTCCGTTCCTCGCTTACGAGAATGTACGACCAAGTGTGTAACCAAGGCATACGCTTCGTTGCTCACTCTCTCTCTCTCTCTCTCTCTCTCTCCCGCGCTCATTTACAATTCGCTACTGTTTCGCGCCGAGAGAGCGGGGGGCCGTGAATCTTTTTTCCGTTTCCTCAACTGCCCTCTGTTCCGGAGGAAATGTAGGCATTTGAAATTGTGGAAGAATACGCGGCAAGTGGAAAAAGGTGGAGCAATGGGACATGTATTGCTGTTAATAGAGCTTTCAAAATGTCCGCGAAGCAAATGTGTTTGCGATATATATAAGCTCGTAAAACGCGTATATGCATTATGGGCATTCGAGATCGATCAAAGAAAACTGTGAAGCAAGATAAATTTTAGCGTAATTTTCATAATGGAAAAAAATTCTCTCGCATATACGTGTTATGACATATTATATATATGGAAAGTTTGCCGAGACCGAGAAGCGGCCGCGTTCCCTTTCCCTCTCTCGTCTCTCTCGGTCGCGTACGTTATACAGACTTTATTCTCCTCTCGGACGCGTAGTTTCCGTTCCTTCGCCCCCAGTCCCACCCGCTCTCCGACCGTACTCTGCGCGTCTGTGCTCTACTATATATAATATATATATATATATGATTTCGACTTGAAAAAATTACTTTAATCTACCACCAATTCATGTATCAGCGTGTTACACTTTTTACTACATTTCTATAAAGCAGAAATTTGTCATTTCAGGATCACTTCAGGATTACGCAGAATTTCGCGAACATTTAAAGTAGGAATTTTCGTACCTCATTATACGTTATATTTGCGCACGGTGCTCTCTATATATGGGCGAGGACGAAATTTTCCCCCGATAAATATTCATATAGCCCAGTCATTGCGCCGCTTACACATACACACGCACACGTCATATATATATATATGCACACATTAAAACAAGATAATAATCAACGTCGCGTGAAAATCAGAGCTACGGAAAATGCGAGATGGGGGCAGAGCCGCGCGACGAGGGGGCGTGTGTGTATATAGGGCGTAAGCGCGTCGTGGCTATACTTACTTTACCAACGCCGCTAAAATAGGGCCAGAGGGTTTTTCCGTTCCAATTCGCGCGCGTTATATTTGCATTTTCAACAGTTCGTCAAACATTTGTGCATGTGTGTGTGTACAGGAGGGACGGCTGTTGAGCAAGACACAAGGACAGGGAGAATTCACTCGCGAACCCTAAATAATAATCGAGTACTGGGCGAATAGTTTCAAATTCACTGCGACGATGACACACCTCGGTAATATATTCATAAATTGACTTTCGTACGATACTATTTTATCAGACTATTTTTACATGCTGCTATACCTTGAATCAGAGTGTGCGTGTGCGTGTGGGTGCTATTGATTACTTTTAATTTGGAGTAAGGTGTGTGCAAGTGCGAGGCAAGTGACGTCATGAGGTTACTGTGATCGAAGCCTTTTCCATACACGTGTACGAAATATTTTCTTTTTGCATTTATCTTTTATTGCTCGCACAAACAAGTTTTCGCGATGATTCTTAACAATACCATAAACTGGAAGCTTCCGCTGCTCTAATCTCCAGTAATTGTTAAAAAAAACTGAATATTATATACGCTCTATATTATAATGCTCGCAATTCATGTGCACCCTATGTATATAAGCGCGACCGACGCGAGTGTCGAACGAACGAGTCGCAACGACGTGAAGAAAATCGAACGGAAAAGATCATCCTCGTTATATAGCGAACGGCGAAAAAGAAAACTTGGTGCGCGCACGTGTCTCCAAGAAATGACGCTTCCAAGAAGTACGACTCAGAGTTCGGCCGGCTAATATGGGGAAAGACGACCTCACGCGCGTGGAGAAGCTCTGTATGGTCGACGCGTCGCGAGCAGAGACTAAAAGAAATAAGAGAAAGAGAGAGCGAGACGGAGGGCGGCGTCGAGCACTAAGCGCGTTGATTGCCGGATTAATTAGGCGTTGAAAGAGAGAGAAACAGCTAGAGAGATACTATACGTTTCCTTTGCATGATCGGCATTAATTCATGCGAACTACTGCTTCAGCGCGTCACTCCAAGCGTATATTATTCAATTATTATGCAAATCGCCGGGACTTTTGCCAGGAATATACAAAGACCCTCGCGCACTTACTCCTAGTACATCTTCGTAGATAAAGATTCAAGCCGCGATTCGCGGAAAAATGTCATTCGACTCTTAAACCCAAGCCGCAGCTTTAATATAGATCGAAATCCCACGCGTTGCGCGGCTATTATACACTTATCGATATAGAGTTCATTGAGACGCAGTATCGCGCGCGAGACTTGAGTAATCTCTCAATAAATTAAAAAAAAAACACACACAGGGACGCGTGGCAGAGTCGACGGGACGAAAATCGCGCGTTTCTCGCGCATGGTGCGCCAAAAAAAAAAAAGAGAGAGAGAGAGAGCTTTCACGGACACTCAACGCGCAGTGCAAGTATATATTATAATGTGCATACGTGCGATCACGAGGCGTGCGTCTGTGCAGGTTCGCTGTGTGTGCAGTTGCTCCGCAACGACGACTGCGACGACTGCGACGATGGCGCGCGCGCGCGCGGGGTGCAGTGACCCGTCGAGTCGAGGCTCTCTCTCTCTCTCTCTCTCTCTCTCTCTTTTACTCGCTCTGTACGCCGCGACCTCGCATATGTACGTGCTGCAGTGCAGTGCGCGCACGAGCGCTCGGTGTCTTTCGGCGCGGTAACCCGAGAATAAGAAATTCTCAGTGTCGCACCTCGGCACTTCTGCTGCTGTTGCTGCTGCTGCTGCTGCTGCCGTCGTATACCACGTGTGTATATAACCAACTCTATACATTATCTCTTGCTCGCGCGCGAATAATTGATGTGGATTGGCCTGGTATATAAACAGCCGCGGCCAGATAATGGGATTGTAGATTCGTTTGGTTATGCTTCTAAGTCTTCGTATATGCATTTGTTTTTGTTTTTTTTTTGTTCTTGTCACTCAGCTAATTTTCTTACCGAGCCTCGGTATTTAGGTGCGCGATGTTTTATTGATGCGAATTGCCATGCGCGGATCGCTGCCCCCTAAAATCCTCGGCGTGAGTAATGAAAGCGGAAGGTTATATACACTGCTTAAAGTGCTTTGAGCGATACCTTAAAATGTACACATTTATTCGGGAAATCAAAGGCTAGTAGTCGAATAGCAAAGAAAGTTAATTGGACGCATAGCGATATGAACGATCGACAAATATGTAAAAAAATAAATCTATATATATGGAATACATATGGATATGGATATACATATATATACATATGGAAATAGTGGCAGAAGCCGATAAAAGTGTGTATACACGTCTGCATGGTACCTTTGACGCGCGGAAAAGCCCAGGATCCTTGTGTGCGAGCAGTAAAAATAACGTTTAATCGGAGAAAAAAATCGCTGGAATGAGGAAATACCTGTGGAAAAAGCCATACGCTATACGCCCTCTCCCAGTTAATAAACCGTGGACGGCAACAGGCGGCCGCGGTGTGCGCAGGTATATACATATATATCTATATATATATTTAAAGCCTCTACCTCAGTGCGCGCGTACACACCACCACCACCACAACCTGAACATCCATCCGTAAACCTTAGGAATTATCTCGGTGCAAGGCTATACATGTATATATATATATACGGAAGCGTCGGTATCTCGGCAGTTTCCGCAAATGTTTTTTATAAACTATACCCCAAGAGCAATGAATACACGTTTTGCTGCGCGTCTTGCAAAGATGACGATATCCGTCATTCGATCAATTAATTCAATCTTTAATTTATGAACTGGATATGTAGGGTTATTTGTAAGCTTACTTTTTGAAGATTTTGGTATAGTGCACAAAAACGTTACATTTCTCGTTTCGCGCGCGGTGCGAAATCGGTATTTTATAGACCGTTCATTTCACGCGCACATATACCATTTTCCGCGAATCGTACAAAATCGCAGTGAAATTAATTTTCTGCCGTCGCGCACAATCTTCGGTGAAAATTCACTCGACGATTCACAATGAGTATATATCGTACAAGCGCATCCCGCGTGGACTGTAATCGGGTCGCGTTCCAAATTCGAATATCTATCTATCTATCTATCTATCTATCTATCTATCTATCTATCTATCTCTCTCTCTCTCCCTCTACGGTGAATTGAATGGCGATTATCGTGCTGATACGTTCGTTAGATTGCTGCTGCGATCGTTATGTGCGCATGCTGTTACGTGTATATCGCTTGTGTATGTTATGTTTTAACCTTTTCAGCACGTATGATTTTCGGTGCTTTTTCCGCGCGCATCGGCCCATAAAACTATCGTTATAAGCGATTATATTGGAAATAGTTTTGAGGAGTAATTCGGTGCTTTGTGTGCGCGCAGCGAGTGTCCATCGCGGTCCAGACGGAATGAACTTGTTTAATTGTTTGCGGACCCCGTACATATGCGGCAAAACATGTGATTAATGTTGGACCTCTCTCCAGAAAATTACTTTGGAATTTTTCACGAGTTTTCACACGAGTTTAAATGTGTGCGACTGTCCCGAGAATCACTTCTATTGTTTACGTTGCTTACAGCATCTAAATGTTCCGTGTTTATATAATTATATGCTTTGTGATTTTGGCATTTGATCAATATACTAATTCGCGATAAGACTCCGTAAATACGAGCATAAATTGTTTGTGCTTGCATTCGATTTGCTCAGCATTTTTTCTCTGCGGGGAAACGGATGCATTTTACAATTTCTCAACGAAGACATATGCCATATGGTATTGCCTAATTTTTTTTTCTTTATTAAATGGAGAGCTTGAACAAAAACAACTCACCTCAGAATTGCGTGCGTCGCGCGCTAATCAGCCGTGCGTCTCCCTTGGAAAAAAAAAAAAAAAAAACAAGTTGGGCTCAATCGTCGAAAAAGCTTGGGTACATGTGCGCACTGCGAGTATAACAGAGTAGTAGCTGAGGCAGGAGCTTTTTCAATCTCTTGCCGTTAAGCGATGTATATAGACGAACAGTAGTAACAACAACAACAATAATAATAACAGCGCGCTGCAGCAGCCTCTGGTCGACGCTCGCGTTCAACAGGCTCTCGCGAGACTCTCACCTGCAATCGAAAACGTTTCTAATTAGATTTCTGCCGCCTCTGTTTTGCCAACTAGTTCTACGTGGTAGGCGAGTAGCGAGCGGGGAGGTACATGCATAATGGGACGCGGAATGTTTGTCTTTTCGCAGGCAAATATTAATGCCGCGAATTGGCGTGTAAAGTGTGTCTGTGTATGGGCAGGAAAGAAGAGTGCAATTGTTTGGTCGCGCGAGTTCAAGTTCTTATTGGTTCTTGCTGAAGAAGTGAGGCTTTCGAGGATGAATTTATATTAAGTTTTTAAACATATGGATTTTGCGAAACGATTTTACACTTTTGTATCGAATTGGAAAATTGTTACGATCTTTTGCTTCCACTATTATGCTGAGGGACGACATGCACACAATTTTCATTTTTTTTTCAAACCTGAAAAAAAAATAATCAATTTCGAGAATGTCAATATTTTAATTGCTATATTATATGTTAAAAGACACTTTGGTTTACGTCCTCTCTGTGCAAGTCTCCAGAGTCAAATCCTAATCGATTTTAACTTTACAGAGCTCATTTTGCTCCTGATCGGGTCATCTATGATCTGAGTTTTTAGTTACCTCGAAAAAACTTTTCTTTATTTTTCAACTATTTTTTTCCTCAAAATTATTATAAATAGTATTCAACGTCTAAAAAATCTCAGCCCATAGTAAACTCTCACAGGAAGAAAATAAGCTCTGTTAAAAATCCATTAGAAATTAGATTTAGAACTCCGCGCAGAGTGAAAAAAGTGAATCAATATAAGTGAATACGTTTTAGTTTTTGTTTCACCTTTTCTCGGGTTCAAAAAAAAAAGAAAATTTGATGTATGGGTCCCCTTAATAGTAATTTAAATAAATTAATTTGCAGAAAAAAAAAAGATTATGTACATTCAGCTGATTGATTGTTGAATAATTTCAATTCATTTGAATGCACAGAGTAAATCGACGTCGAATAAAATGAATAATCTCAATTGCACTATGCGCTTTATCAAAGAAGGGTAATATATAGTTTATTATTTTAAATAAATAACCTAGATGAGCTGCTGCAATCACAGTTTCTTTTAAAAAGCATAAGTAGTCAAATTCGGCGTTAAAGAAAAAAAAACAATCCCTTAATTGTCCACTTCCACACAATGAGTAACAAAAACTGGTTCTACGCTCCACCCAAAGCTGAGCATTATAATGGCAAGATAATATAGACACGTCAAATAGACAGACGATAACGATGATTTTGTACATACGCGTGTGTACGATTATAAGCGCGAGAGAAATAGTGGCTCGATCGATATTGCACACACATTACACCGCACGGGTTATAAAACGCGCATAGAAGAGTGTAGAGTCTCTATATCTCATTCTTTGGCCGTTGCAAGCGCGTGCGGCTGATGTCTCCACCCGGATGAGGCGAAGCACAATGGGCGGAATTGATGGGCCACTCGATTTCAATGCAGATTCGCGCGAGCGACTACGCGGTCTCTGCCCTAAAGAGATAAGCGCGCGCTTTCGTCCCCCCCCCCCCCATCACTCTCTCTCTTGCAGCGAATCTTTTGTATACGCGAGGATCGCAGCCATATAGTCTAGTGTAGATAATGCGTGGATGATGGAGAGTCACGCTCTTCTTTTTAGCTTTGGATATTTTGGTAGTCGTGGGGTGAGAGTCGTGGAGGAAGGTAGGGCAGTAAAGATTGATGGATAGACGTAGAATTGATTGCTTGAAAAGAAAAGTTGATATTTTATGACAAATTGAAAGTAAGTATAAAGCAGCATGGCCCGATGTTCAACTTCACTTAAGCTTCAACGGATTATGAGATAAAGGTTGAAATAACAGAAAAAATATTTTGATACAGCATCCGTTCTTATAAGATTGCAAAGAGTAATGAAAAGCAGGATACTACAAATACTTGAGCAAAAGTATTCTATTAAGTCTCGATGAATTCACGCGACTATTTTTATCGCTTTTAACTCGCGTCTTTTCTCGTCTTCGTTCGTCCCATTGTGCGCATTTCCTACTAAAGTTTCGGCGCACCATTTTGGATCCGAGTGTTATAGAATCATCTCTTAAAATTCACTATCGCCAACAGTTATCTCACTATCTTTTTATGAGCTTTGCAGCTGCTTATATACTGATGCAATTTTCAAAAAACAATAATCTTTGAATTGTTATTTTCTAAATGCTTAAGAATTACTCAATAGAGTATCTGCGATTGTTCTTATTGTTAAAATTATAATAGATGTACTTAAAAAAAAAACATATTTCCAAAACCAGAAGAAATAACATCATAATAATTCCGAATAAAAAATATCTCATATTTAGCTTATGCGCGCAAGTACAAGCTTAATTTTACCGCTCGAAATCAGCTGACTCGCCCGTTTTTTGCACGTGCACATCATTTTTCTCTTCCTTTTTTCTCTTAAAAGCGCGCTGCACTGCTACCGAGAATTTTATCGGAGAACGACGCCCCGTGCGTATAGTCGGCAGCTCTCGATATCAGGAGTAGGAGGAAGAGATCTGAAGATGAATCGACTTTATGGGTTTTAGCGTGCAGGAACGCTGGGGCAAAGAAATGTGTTCCTCTCTGTCTCTTTCTTTCGGGAGAAGCCGATAAGAGGCAGTCGAGACTTTGATCTTATTTTCCTGTTTTTTTTTTAATTCTTCTACTTCCTTCTTTCCTCGCCATTTATAATACCACTTTTGTGCCAGTTTGGATTTTTCGATATTTTCTGGATGGTATTTATATTTATATTTCATTGCCATTGTTTTCTCTTACAGGTTGCTACTATTCAAAGAGTGATGTAACGCGAGTGGCAGCAGAGAATCTTGTAACACACATACACAAGTTTTTAAGTGACGATGAAAAAGTAAGAGCTGCACCGCATTAGAGAAATTTCCCTTTCCATTTTTTACTGTCCTTTCCTATTCATAATTGCTACCTAGTCGCGTTTGCTTCTTTTTACAAATGTTATATTACTATGCGTTTTTATAAGATGCTGTTATTTGTATAATTGCATTATAGGTAGCATCTGCCCGTAAAAGTAAAAGTAATTGCTCTCCCCATAATTTACGGTTGCGCTAGAAAGTCAGGCGTATTTAGCTGGAAAATTTGAATTGTTAAAATTCTATTCCTAGTCCGTATATCATTTTTTATCACTAAGAAGTATCTTTTCGTCTCGCATAGTGAAAACAATATATAATTATCCAGTCATAACTGTTATTTACTTTTTATTTATTTACTGACAAGCTTGAATCTCTATGAAGGATGTATACAGTTGCTTATGAAATGTATATATCATCAATCTGTATTTTACATAATTATTGTTTATTGATACATTGGCTTATCCATTTCAATCCACTATTAAAAAAGTGACGGCCGGATGTGAAGCATTTAAAGACGCGATTTGATTGGTTACGGGTAAATATTCATTTTGAATGTATTCACAATTCAAATTTATGTAACAGTTATAATTGTTCGTTTGGATAGATTCCTAAACAAATCATCTAATGCATAATTTTTTCGGAGTTCACATATTGAAGGGTTATATTTTAACCTGAATTCTGTTATATTATTTTTTAACTTAAAATGGCACGTATATGCGTAAAAATTATGAATTTCGATTCTAAATGATCTTGGCTTTAATACTATAATCTTTTTGACCTCTTATTGTATATAGTCAAAAACCATTTCTTTAAAATATATACATAAACGAGCACGTAATGTGCACCTCATATTAAATTTTACATTGGTCGTCCACTTTTTTCCCCGATGAATAAAGAAAAGGCGAAAAATTGTGATTTTTTTCTTTGTTCATAGGACTCAAACGACGCGTATGTCCTGCGGGGCAGACAGTTCGTGAATTTGGTTTGCCGTCGCACTCCAGCGACTTGCACGTTAAATTCGCAAAAAGCAAGAGAGTGAGAGAGACAGAGAGTGAGGGAGATATAAAAAAAGAGGGGCCGAGAGCTGTGCGAGCGCATCTCCCTCGCGTTTTCGTTCCTCGTCTGCTGCGCATTGGCTGCTCAGTTCCGGCCACCACTCTCTCTCTCTCTCTCTCTCTCTCCCTCCCTCCCTCCCTCTCTCTCACACACACTCTCACTATACGTATATAGGCATCGTCAAGCTCGAACTGCCTGCCGCATGGAAATGATTCTTCCTATACATACAGTACATCGCTCGCGCCAGAGAAGACCGCCGGCACTTTTTATTCACCAATACATACATATATGCGCGCGCAGTCCGGTCGAAATAGCTTTTCACCAGAGAGAGATATATATCTGGCTGTGCCGATATACTTTTAAAACAAAAAGTTATAAAGTCGTCTTTGAAACTGTCGAAATAATATGTTATGCTGCATGATCAAGACAAATTTTGTGTTATATAAAACTAGGTATTTTTTATTAAAATAAAAATATGTGCGATTTATATAATAGTGAGTTTTTAAATGGATTTCCTATAGCCATATCGCTAATCGGAATAGCAACGACTTGCGCACACTGTTATAGAGAATAGAATGCGCTCTCGATCTTTCCGCCTTGCGGAGCTTCCGTTCGTGAATACACGCATGCACATCATATATATGCACGCGTGCGGTTACGCACACCTCTTGCCTATCTTATCTCGAGTTTGTTCTCTTTATTCCTACCTGAATAGCTGGGTTTTCCAGTGCTGCATTGTTTTTTTTTTTACGTGTATGCGGCGAGGGAGAGAGAGAGAGAGAGAGAGAGAGAAGAACCGTAAATCACGTGTTACACAGACTGATGGCTGTGATTTATTTACGAATTTTCGGCGTGTATGCAGTTTGATTTATCGGGCGAATTACGCCCGACTTTTATTGTAATAATGCGTTATTAAAATTTAGTCCGTTGTCCGATCGATCGCGGACGAATTTTTCTTTTTACAAGCATCAACCTGCCTATCATTTTCTTCTCGGACGATTTTCATTTTAAAATAACGATACTATCAACTTTCTTACATAGTTCACTTTTTTTCCAAAGCGAACGCGCGTTAATTTAGCCGAGCGAAATAATTCACACACGCGATATTTATACATGGAGCGACATAAAAAAAGTAGCACTTTTTCCACGCGAGTCGCGAGCGATATAGTGGGAACGGGAGAGACACGAGAGAGGAGAGTAGAGTATAGGAGCGTGTGCGAGCAAAGTAGCTTATGAAAAGAAGGTGTACCATCGTATATAGGTATATATAAGTGACAAGCAATAACGCACTCGAGTCAAGCGTGCAGTTAAGCGAGGAGGTCGTTTAACCGCGCGCGCGCGAGCGTCGAAGAAAACGGTTATAATGCCTTGCGTCTCGCCCTTAATTGACAAAAAACACTTGTTAGATTTTTTCACACTCCTCGCGGCCTACGATCGCCAAGCGGCAAACTCGCTTTTCTTTATTCTAGTCGCCTTTGGAATGCCAATTAACAAATTTGGTTATGCAAATTGTTCCCGGATAAATACAGGGTGTTTCTCGAAGGTATATGTACACACGCCTTTTTTCTCTCCTCGCTCTTGCGTTATACTGTGTGGGCTCTAGAATAATGATTTGTCTCGTAGGAAAAAGTGGATTGCGAAACACGTCTCTTTTCGACCATACTACTTAATCTCGAGCGATACTTCGTTCACGAATCAAACGCCGTCTTGTTACTTATAAGAAAAAAGAGCTCAACTGCAAGCGCTGCAGCATATATATATAGTCACTTATCGCTCATCGCGCGCAGAACTCACGAGACTGCACATCGATCCTTCGCGCATAATCGCCTTCGTCCATTACGTATTATAGTAGAGCGCAACGACAAAAGGGGGACGACAAAAAAAAAAGAAGTAGAGCTGCAGCGATTAAAGATCACACGACGCGCTGGAAAGAGTTTATTCTGCTCTCGTTACGACGCGGCTCACCAGGAGAGTTACAATAGTGGACACGAGCGGCGGAGTTGCATAAGGCGAAGGCTGTTGTCGCGCCGCGTCAATATGTAATATTTAACGCTTTGTTAACCTCGCCGATATCGCCAATGTCTGTATCAGTGACTAATAATTGTCCTCGCGAGCGCGCGTGGCGACTCTGATGCGCACTGCCGAGCTGTGAGAGAGAATTAATCCGCACCAAAGCGCGGCGACAGCAGCGCATTAGTTATCGTATATATATATAGACGAAATCACGAGTGCAAACAATCGGTCGGCCGATAAGGAAGAGAGGAAAAAAAATAGAATTGAGTCAACAGCTCGGCCGCGATCTGTAAATCCCCGAGAAGGAGAGCAAAGAATCGCGTCAGCTACGGATTATTTTTACGACAACTAACTGATGATTTAAAGGCTTCTTTCGAAGACTTTACACTCTTGTGCAAATTAGATATTACGGTAAAAGTTGTTTCTTCGTGCAATAATTGTATTTTTAAATTAGTTTGAAATGCGAATTAGCTGCATTAAAATATCAGAATAACAGAATTAGGAATTTCTATACTATATATTGTTTTACAGCTCTTCAGCTTTCACTTAATTATAGATGTGTTAAAATGAATTATAATCAAAATTTAGGATGAAAAATGTGCGGTCGAGTTAACTCATTCCCGAGTACAAATGATAACAGTCCTGTTTGGACGAGTTAACTCTTCGTGTGCAGAAGGCTTAATAAAGTTAGTGTGCTCGTATAGCGAGGTTAACTCGATCACTGCTTTATCATGAGAATTCTATTACGAATACAGTGAATGCTTTTGTCGGCCTAACTTACTCAGTAATTACTTTTTACTTTTGTAATTGGACCCAATCCCGTTTGAAAAAGTTGGAAAAGAACTTTTCTTTTTTTTTGTCGCACGACGGTTTTTTGACGTAGCGCGAACTTTTGAGTCCCAAGATCCATAGTTGGGCTGTGAGGCTGTAACCGTAACCCAGCGTAAGCGTCGAGGGAATTTCAGTTGAAAAAACACATTGTTAGAAAGAGAAGAGTACAAGTTGACTCGAGTTAAGTGTCAATGAGAGTTTCGTGTAGCCCCAGAGAGACGGAAAATTCTATCGAGAGAGAATCGCCTTTTTTCCTATCACTTAAATATACTTAAACTATCAAGTTCTTTTATTGTATACTTAAAGAAACGGAGAGTGAAAATAAAGTGGTGGTTAATGGATACTAGATTATCATAGGCGACGTGACCCTAACGCGATGATATTATAGTCAGCTCGACGCATACAAAGACGTAACCTCTGTCTTAAATCCCGACGAAATCTTACATGATCAAAGCACCTTTTCACATTAATTCGCTAACGCAGATCATTTCTTTGTTCCAGAAAATAAAAATGGAAAACTTGTGTTGCATGTTATTATTACACATAAGTTCTTTTTGTTTAAAAATGTTCTTCATAATTAGCGATAGAAAAGAAATTTACATAAGTTTTAATTTCTCCGTGTACGAAACACACATGTGCACTTATACAACGGCTGAAAACTCTTGAAAAACTATTGAAAAGTCATCGGAAGAAAGACTTAAAATCCGCTTTACCGAAAGCTGCAGCAGCCCGCAGAGCAAATTACAAAATTATCCCGAAGAAGCAGTATATATAGGGAAGCCGCGAGAAGCGAGACGCGATCCGGCGCATATGTAAAGGCGCGCGCGCGAGCTCGAGCCCGAGAGAGAGAGAGAAAGACACATGGCCGAGGTATAAAGCCGGTTATTGGCTTCTGGCCGAATTAATTATTTATAGCCGCGGCACGCGACTGTCAAGGGTCGCCCCCCTCTCCCTTCCCCCGACACCACCACCGCCACCGTCGCTTTATACACTCCATCAGCGCCGCGGCTGTGTTTTATTTATCGGCTCCGCCGCGCGTCGCTAAGAGAAACACTCGTGTGCAGCATCAGGCGTACGTGTGTGGCTGTGTGTGTGCACCGAGACATATCCGGCCGATGAAATTCTGTCTTTCAACATTCTTCCTTGGCATGCACACACATATGCTCTTACGAGAGCGGGGAGTATGCGAGCTTATATTTCGTGTGTATATTCCGTGATTAGGTTCGGTATCGTGTGCTTGCAAAGAGAGAAAAGAGATGCTGTAAGATCATATACAATTGCACCGACGCGGCGTCAAAGTACAAGCGACTGTAATATCTCGATTGTACCGGCGCGGATCGTGGATTGGCAATCGAGCGGTGACTTGTCATGGAAAAAAAGTCCGAATCCGCTAAAAGATTGTCGCGTATATATATCGGCGCCTCAACTTTATATACAAAATGCACGGGCATCAATACAGGCCTGCAGAATAATTGTCCTAATCTCTGTAGGCGACAGCGACGTCGTCTCCGCGCACGCAGTCCCTCAACTCCCAAATGAAAGTGCGCGAGCGGACAATTTTCTTTCCACTTTCTGCCGCGCGTTGCCGCCGCTGGTTATGCTTTCACCTTCGGAGATTTATCTCTCCGCGGACTGCACGTGTGTTCGGTCATACACACGCGCATTATACATCCTATTTATATATATACGCACAGCTTGTGTGCACTCGACGTTACGTGTCGACTGGCCCATAACTTGCTTAATAAGTTTTGTTGCGCAAGACGCGCACCGCCGCGGCGAGAGAAAGGAAGTGCGCGCATCGGAACTCTCTCACTCGTCTCTCGTATATATTTGTGTGTGTGTGTGTGTGTGTGTGTGTGTGTGCGTGCGCGCGCGCGCGCGCGTATTACGTTTTTGCCTCTTGCTGCGCAAGTGAAAACTGTTTTACTCGCGCGCGCAGTAGGAGTAGGATGAAAATTGGATTGCGGCTTGAATTAGTTTTTCGAGATATACCTTCATGCTTGGCGATTGTTTTATTGCACGCGTGAATTTGGTGTGGAATATTACTGAATTTGCAACGGATGTGTTTTGTTTTGACAGAACGAACGAGGAATTGACTCGACCCGTGTAACTTTTGTGTATGCAAGACAAGCATTTATTAAAAAAAGATACGGCAAACTATGACGAATACGAAAAATGTATGTGCATTCTTTGATTACAATTTTTTACATTACTTTATAATCAGAACTGGTCATGTATCATCTCAGCCAAGTACATCCGTCAATGCTTACCTGTAACAAACAGAATACACAAAAAAAACGTTAAAAAATGTAAAATATCACCTGATTATGTATATACCAAGCCACTATTATACCCAGTCAACGAGGTATCAAAAATGACGAATACAGTGTAGTAAAGTAGGTACATAATAAAAAGCTTATACATATAATTATATATAATATACTTTGTACTTCTTTATTTGTAACAAAATTATAAAAGAGTCGAAAACCAAAGATCTAGATATGTAAGTACACATGTGTGTGCATTAATGTAGTTTTTTTCTCCATTTTTCAATCTTAGGATTATTAAATAAATTAAATAATTAAATGTAGAAATAATTTTGCTCTATACTGTAAAACAAGCCTAATTATTATGATAACGATTGATTTCGTTTAATGTTTGACAAATATATCTGGATGTAAATGTTTACTCTATTAATAAGAAACCCTTGTTCAAGACAAAAATATATATTTACTAGATAATACATTCATTCATTGCATGGCACTAACCATGCAACAGTTAATTCGGTAACTTTCATAATAATCAAAAATCTAAAATTAAAAACAATGTTATTAAGCACTCTCTACTATCGTCCGTTCACTCGGGAGAGAAAAACCATTCCGAAAATCATCGAATTTCTATATACTCCCCCGTAAGCGCACGTAAATATATGCACATGCGCGCGCGACTAAGAGATGGGGAAAAAAAAAGGAACGAATGTAATTCAGGGGAAAATTGAAAGCGCGCGGAATCTCGAGATTATCGCAATGGCTCATAAAATTCAAACGGCGTTTCACTTTTAAAGCCGTTAAACTACGGGCTGAGCTGCGCACTGGTGCACCAGGCCTTTTCCGCTCTCCTTTCTCTCTCTTTCTCTCTCTTTTTCTTTCCTCAAACTCGAGCTGCGCGCGCGCGCACGTGCCAAAAGGTATTATTTCACGTCAGCGAGTCGAGCTGCTTTAAACACCTGCTCTCGCACCGAGCGACCGACTAGTCATCGATTGTCCGCTTACATATATATAGGCGAGCGCGCGTTACCCCCTTTTTATTCGCATCTGGCGACGCTGTGCGTATTGTGGAACGATTTGTGTAAACATATATAGGAGCGCGCCAGAAGGAGATTGCAACTTTAATTGGAGCTGTTTTGATTTTACATAATGACAAGTTAGTTATGGGTTAATAGAGGAATAACCGTGTATCGAATAACTTCAGCTGGATCGAAAGTGTATACAGTTATTATTTCACGTGCACAGGACTGCTCTCTCGATTTGAATGTACAGTTTCACCAACGTTACCTTGCACGTGTAATCTACATCGGAGAAACAATTAGGCCGCATTTCCGTACAAACATTTAAACGATGGCTGTATAATTGCTCTTCATAATTTCCACTTTGATACACACATGCGCACGCGTAAGAAATACTTGAGAAAGGGTTAGGAGAGACTACACGCTCGCTCCGCCGCGCCGCTATATATACCACCAAAGCAACAAGCTAATATTATTGCGCGCGCGCCCCCTCTCGACCCATAGTCGTAGTCATCCTGGGACTTTTGATTGTTCCGCGAAACGGAATGGCTCGGCTGGGCGAAGGAAGAAAAGCCCTCAGCCATGCGCGCGACTTTATTCTTTAAATTTCTTTGACACGCTTACCCCGTTATATATATGTATATATATATATACACATACACACACTTAAACTGTATGTTACGATCGCGTTAAAAGTAAAACGGGGACTGTGCATGTGTATGCGCGTGCGCGACAAACTTTTTTTTGCCTGTTATACTTATAATATTCCTATTAACAGTCGTGCAACCTTTATTAATAAATCGCGCACATGCACTTTTGTCTGTGTGCGTTTAATACCCCTGAGTATAATTATTGTGAATAATATGCGAATATTGCACGATTGGATTATATATCGAACGATAAAATCAAATTCGTCGAAATTATAATTATCGGGTGTGTGCAGCGGGGATTGCCGAAGGGATTCACCCGCCTGTATACAAACGTTCTTCGCAACTATTATATGATATAATTAGATAATGGTTCGCCGCGTACAGGTTACGGTTTGTATACATATTTTGGGGCATATTTGTGACGATAATCCGATATATATATATATATATAGTAGCATCGATCAGGGTACGTTATCGACTTTGCAAAAACAAAGGAAAGAAAATGGATTGTAACAAGTAAAGGATTGCGAGTTTGTGTGTGTGTGTGTGTGTGTGTGTGCG
>UELV01168501.1:0-24257 GCA_900490015.1 Megastigmus stigmatizans | reverse complement strand
TCATTAAATAGAAAAACATATATAGTACATTGAATTCAAAATTTATTTTAGTTTTTAAAAACATTCTTCTGGTATAGTAATAATTAAGAGTAAATAAATTAAAAATTGCTATACTGGTATAGTAATTATTAAAATAATATTTTCTAGAACTTAGCATACTTCAATTTTACTATACTGTCTACTAAACATTAGTAAACAGCGACTCTGTCTCACAATTGCTGAATATTATAGTAATTTTTCATGAAGTTTCTTGCAATTTTTAGTGAACTATTTTTCTCCGTGTGCAAAAAGTTGAATGAAAGCGTAGCAAATAATGCAATTAAATTTGAAAATTCCACTATAAATACTCGAAATATTAAGTATCTTATTAATGTACATCACACTAAAACCTTTATGAAACTGGTTATATTGTTAAATATGTTGCACAGTTTAATAATTAAAACAATTTCATCCACGTAATATTCATTACCATTAAATACTTTAATAATGCAAAAAAGTTTCTTAATATTTTATATTATTTTTATAATCATCTTTTTAAATTGTTTTGTTGAAATTACGTGAATAAAGAATTTCGTATTTAATACTGATATTCGGAACGACATAAAACAAGTGCAAGTAGCCGGATGAGTTTAAATATGACTCTTTATGTAAAATTAATAAAATTAAAAATGGACTCATATATGAAAATTAGCTTTACAAAGAATTTAAATAACAAAGAAGACACGCTAAAAGTCGTGAAACATTTTCAAAATGCAACGTCTATAAAGCCGAAAGAAAGAAGGTTTTAAGAGGCATATTTTGAAGATATTGAGAAGAAGCGTTGTAATTTCTTTTTTAACGAAACAGTTACAAATCACACTATTAAAAGTTTTTACGCCCAGTTACTCTGTTTACGGTATACTCATGTTCTCATAAATGTTTCAGGACGCTCCCCCTACGACATGAAAATGGCACAATCTTTATCCTTCAGAAAAACGGCTGGAGTTTTATGAAAGGATGAAACTATATAATGGTCAATTTCCGTTCATTGTGAAATTCGATAGAAACTTTTATTTGTTTTCCTTTGGCAGTATTACGTAGTGGGGAGAATCATATTACATCTGAGTTGTACTCAATATGAAAAATCTAATGTTTCAATTATACTTTTAATGGCATCGCTTTTCTAAGTCCTCTTTCTAGATACACGTATATAGTGACGTCGTAACACAATTTTTTAATATTAATTTTAATAAAAGAAAGGAATCATTTACACGCCCAAAACTCATTTAAAAAACAATACATCTGAGAAAAATCAGCTCGAACCCACAGAAAAGCACAACAAACCTGTTCCTGAGATCGGCAGCGGCAAACCGAGCATCCAGCAGTATCGGTATCGAATCCGAGCTCGCACTCGAGTTTGCAATCCGTGAGCGGCAGGCAAGGTTCTCGGCTCGCTGGTGGCACAGCCGGCTGACACTTAGGACAACACTCGCCCGGCAATCGGGGCAAGCTCCGTGTACAGCTACGACACATGGTCGACTGGCAGGACAGATTTCCGGACTCGCAGGTGCAGTGGACGCAGGGATCGGCCTCCTGCCATACCTCGCCGTTCTCGCGCGGCTTGCCTTGGCTGTCCACGCACTGGTTACCCGTGTCCTCGGGTATGTAGCTCAAGGTCGCTAAAAAGGGACAAAAATGCAGGATTAATTATTCGAGTGGTTTAGAGTGAAGGCCTTTTTTTCTTCCATTTTTCGTACACTGAGGAAAACGGACACTGCGCGCAAGAGGAATAATTTGCTTGTGAGATATCCACTTACGGCAAGATAAAATCTACTTGAAGTTAACTGTCAGTAACTGGGTTCTCCTTTCTAAATTATGTTTTTTTTTTGTTTCTAGCAGAAAAAACTCTTCCTTCTAAACCAACATACGGCCAGCAAAAGGATTACGTGCTTGCTGTAAAATGAAATCTTCTTACTGCAAGTAGATAAATTCTACGAGAGGTATCCCCCGCTCGAATAAAAGAGCGTTTGTCTTTAAAATTAAATTTATTTTCTGAAAGACAAAATCTTTTTCCTGTAAGTAGATAAAGCTTATTCTATGAAGCAGTAACTAATTTCCCTTCTAAAGAAAATTTAAGTCCTTTTATAAGAACCTTATCAGGTGCAAATAAATAATAGCTCCGAGTGTTAATATTCTACACAAATCTTATAGATCATATATTATATGTATATATATATAGCAGGCCACAGCCGGCTGACACTTATATATATATGTTGAGACATAAGCGTTTGGAAACCAGCGCGGAATGTAGTAAGAACTTGGACTTTGTTTACATCGAATAACATTGAAACTCACAGTACATATTTCCAAAATCTATAGATTTTATATTATATTATGTACAATAGAAGTGCTCGCGTTCTAAAAAGAAGTATCGCTTGATTCAAGTGTTGGTGACGTGTTAAGGGGTAATTTACTCTTTTTATGATTAGTTTTTTTCCAAATGAACTGCAAGAATAAAGTAGAAATGAAGAAGATGAATTCGATTACAAGCAAAAATCCTTTAGCGGCTGGAGGATTCTGCTCTATGCAAGAATATAATTTTATCAAGAATAAATTAATGTAATGAAAAAATTGATACAGCTATTTCAATGAAGTATATAAGTCAATCTTTTATGATAGATTTTGATTTCCATCAAATGGATTTCTTCTTATTGTCAGTATATGCCAAATATTTTCAGAAATATTTTAATCGCAGATTTAAAAAATTTCCTTTATAATTAAATGGGTTTCTTCTTATAGCAAGAATATGCTAAATTTTTACAGGATTAATCAAATAGTAGATTAAAGTATAATTCCTCTATCAAATCAAATTGCAATCTTCTTCAGTCAAATAGAATCGAAGGAAACAGATTTTATTCTTCATTCAAGAAGAAAAAATTTACGTGGCCAAACAAAATTATTTTCTTCTTCATTCAAGTGGATTCTGCTTGCATCAAGTATCTATTTTTCTCAGTGTATAGCTCCGCATTTTGTTCGTATTTTTTTTCTCAGAAACCTGTGAATAGGATTACAATAATTCATCTTTTTGATTATGAATTATGACAATCGCTTGTAAGCTGATCAAATTTAATGAAGCTACAAATGATTTATGCATGCTTTGAAAATTCGTATTAAACCACATATATATTAATAATTTAAATTTAGAATAATTAACATGTGCAAATGATCAGATTATTAATTAAAATAATAATGTATAAAATGGTCTTGATATGGTTGATAATATTAGAATACAAATGCAGTTAAGTTGCGAGTGTAAATAAAGACATAACGTATATCGAGTGAATTGTACGAGGCTGACTATAATCAGGTTAATACTACTTGTTTGTGAAAGCGCAAATTAAAATTACAACGAAACTGAATCAATAACAAACGAATCAATTTCTTTTATCGGGATGGCCAAACGGCGATACAAGCGAGGCGGCATCATAAAAGAGAATGTCCATGGTTATTGGCACGAAAATCCTTAAAAAAAGTGTGGGGGGGGGGGCAAGTTTTCGTATACTGCGCGTAAAAGATATGGGCGTATAAATAATCACTACGGGCCGGTTAGTCGAGCGAACAAAGGCTATTGAGAATTTTTAGTTTTGACTTTTTATTAGTAAGCCTGGCTAAATGCGGATAGCTTTCAATTTTTTAAATTCTTATACTGTGATTATTGGTTGTTTTTTTGTCAACCCTGTCTCGTAAATATGATGTTGTTTCATTTTTTTCTGCATTTTTAAATTCTACTTAGAGTACGAGTTGTTAATCTCCATTATTGGTCAGTCGCGAAAATTTTTCTGCAGAAATATGAAAACGCAATTTGCGATAGTGATTCATTAGTAACGCTTATATGCGTATGCCAAATAATGCTTTCATTTCATTTTGATATTAAAAAAAATTGTCGGATTATAACGGCTTATAAAAAAATAGAAAAGCGAACGTTTTGTCACTCATTTCTGCGTACAAAGCTGATAGATACACAAATTATACTGGACCATTAATTTAATTAAAAAAAGTTTTCCACGTAAAACCGGATGAATTGAAAATATTTTTAATTCAACATTTTATTCGGAGTGTAGTTTACTTATGCCATTATATGATCACGTAACGGTTCGTTAAAAATTTCACGTATTGAGCTATGGATTTATACGTAAATGAAATAAATTTTATTTTTAAACTTACAAAGAGAGTACATAAATATTCTGGTTACTGATTGTGACCATTGTGTCCTTGTTTTCAAAATAATCAGATTCAGAAATTCGGAGATTATGCAAAATATTTCAGATTTATAGAACTTATCAAAATGAAAGAATGATGTTGAGATGAAACAATTTTTTTTCTAGTTTAATTAAAAATGCATAAAAAATTATGAAGCCCAACGTTCAAAGTGTGTATCCTAGTATAAGAAGGGAAACGTGTAAGCGAATAATGATTTAGAGCGAGTACTTAATTTCAAAGCAATAAGAAAATTTAATTAATTCAGAAAATGTAGAAATGTTCTTAATGGCACATAGAAATCGGGACAAGTGCCCCAAACCCTCTAAGCAGTTGAAAGGTGAAAAATTACTATTTCTGGACTAAAGGCCTGGCCGATCTTTGACAGACCGAAAAGAAATTAACTTCAGTTACGTGGATCTCAACTCTAATTGGAATCTTTTGAAATAAAAAATTCTAGTTTCAAATATTGGCGTCCTACATATACGAATAAAATGCATCGCAGTGAATTTCAACTGAGGAGATTTTTCCAAATACCAGAAATCCGTCGTATGTCCCACTAATTCATCTCGAAATATCCCGCACCCAAACCCAAAACCCAAAACGACCCGAAAGTCAGTCAACCTTAGCCGAACCTAAGCGAAATCCAAAGCCGATACTCGTATCCTTCATTTCGATATATTTCAGCAAAGGCCCCGCGTGCGAGCTGAGCCCATAGAAAACGCATTTATTCCTCTCTCGTTCACTCTGGTGCGCGTCTCCTCTTCTTCCCTCGAGTTCGCGCGCGCGCGAGAGAGAGAAGAGTTATTACCTTGATTGCGGCACTCGTAGAGCGGGCAGCAGCTGCCCGGCCTCTCGGGAATGGCTTCCCTCACGGGCACGGGCTGTTGTCCCAGTTGACAATCGTGTTGCGGACAGTAGGGCAGGCATTTGCATCGGCCGTCGTCGGTCGGCTCGCTGTCCTTCGGACAGTCCAGACTCTCTGCCGTGGCTGCCAACAAAAAAAAAGAGATACGCTAATGACGTGTCTGCTGCGGAAACTATGCGCTACATGTTTATTTTGTGTATACATATATGTGGTGTGATAATTTATTGTATCCAGGGTATAACGCACATTTTATTGAATTATAATACACAACGATAGAAATGGCCCACTGATCAAATCGTCATTAATAAATCGGGCCGGCTGTATAAATCAGCCGATAGAAATTTAGAGTCTAATTAATCGCTGGGGTGTACATAGTGCGTAGTGCCGCCGCGCGAGTTATTTCGAATTATTGATTCATTGTTCAACGTTCCGGAGCTCGTGTTCACTATTACCTCTTTAGAACAATTTCCGAGCCCCAGCAAGCCTCGATTAATAGTTATTTGGCTGCAGGCTGAGCAACAAAAATTTGATTTATGCCGAGATATCGCTTTGCAAATATTGATTTTGTGCTTGATATTGCAAAGTTGGTGGATATCAATTGAAAACATATATATATATATATGGAATAGGCATTTATGAAATATGTTAATCACTCAAACTGGAGCCGTATATGCTGCACCTAATAATATATCGGAAACATTTTATATGTATGTTTAAAATAAATTGAAGAGAGAGGGGAGATCGCGTATTTCACAGAAGATAAAATACAATTCTAATTATGAGGTAAATTCCAATATACATCATTTGAAATTGAGCAAAGTTTAACATTCCTTCTCTTTTTTCCCTTCTTTTCATAAACACACACACACACACACATACTCCGAATGACCCAGATTTCCGTATAATAAGAATCCCTGTACGTGCATTCTGCATATTATCCGAATAATTCCTGCCGAATCGATCACTCGCCCTCTGTCTTTGTACCGTGAGAAATATTCTCGAGACGTTTCTGTCTCTCTCTCTCTCTGTCCCTCGCTGCCCGAATTTAATTAAGTTTTAATAGCCGGCGGGCGCGCGCGGGACGCGACACGACGCAGCCATTGACATCTGTTGATACAAAACAACAAAACGCGCTCAATGCAATAACGTCCCTCTCGCTCTCTACCTTCTGGCGAAAGTAATGAAGTATGAAATTCCTTTAATTCATAATGCAAATAGTTGAGCTCAAACTCTGTTATATCGCTATTTGCGCTCTGGGGAAAGTCGAACAGAAACTCGGGGCTCTCCTTCTCTCTCTCTCTCTCTCTCTCTCTCTCTCTCTCTCTCTCTCTCTCTCTCTCTCTGCGCTTTATCTCCTCTGTGTCCAAAGTTCTAAGTGAAAAGCTGAGATGAATAAAGAGGGAATTCACCTTTATCCACGAATTTTATTACAGTTTATTCGTAGGACACAAGTATGCATTTAAGTAGCGAAGCATGTTTTTTTTTTATTCTTTATACTGTAAGTGGCACAATGTGTATTCAACTATGCTGAAAGTTAGTCGTTAAAGAGAAACTTGTTCTTTTGAGAGGTAAAAATGGTTTCTTTTATTGTCGAAGCTTGTTATATTTCAGTTTTAAACGAGAACAAGAATAGAAAATTATTCGATCAGAATCTAGTTATTTTTATCTATAAATTCAGTATCATATTCAAATTATTTTTCATCTTGTCAAAAAAAAAAAAAAAAAAAATTTGACTGGTTTTTTGCTTGAATAGGTAATTTTTTTCACTTTACTCGATCGTAATCTAACTAAAATGAAGCTGACTTTTATTTTGAAAAATAAAAGATATGTGAAAATCGACTACAAAATTTTTTGTTTCAGTATGCAAATTTTCTCAAGAAATACGATATTTAGCTATACGGTAGAATTAATCAACTCGAATGCTAACAAAGAAATTTTTCAGAATTGCTCACAACCATTCTTTCCATTAAAACTAAAAACAAAATTTATTAAAATTTTACGTGTTTAATTGCATACTTTAAAAGAATATTTTGTTTAAAGGGGTTTTATCTTCTTATCCGCAAACAAATTCACTTCCAGTTCTCAGCACAACACATAATTTAAAACAGCTGTCAAGTTAAAGTGGACATCAAGTATCAAATGCTCATCGCTATAAGTCACCCAAACACGCAGACATACAGGACCAACGAGTCCAATAAAGCAGATCCAATTATCGTAAGCCACATCAAGGCCTGTGACTTATCGCATCTTGAAAGCCTTAAACCCTCCAATATTCTCCGTCTCCTCCTGATCCATGAATTGGGCGATGAAGTTGCGAATTTCGCAATGAAAAAAATACCCTAAATTGTCTACTTGTTGGCTGATATCGCATTACATTAAAAAAATTATAGTACTTATGGTTAATAAATATATTATAATGTATAAAATGATCTATTTGCGAAAAAATGACTGTATGAAGCTTAACTCTATAAGATTAAGAATACATTAGGATAATTACAAATTTTACAATATTAATTATAAAGAATCACACATTATTATATTATCGATTGTTAGTTACCCACGGTATAGATGGCTTTCACGTTTGCAATTCCCAATATTAATAAAATATTATAAAACCTTGCAGCTATTGTGAATTTTTAATTATCCATATTAATGATAAAATAACGTTTTTCTAATTATCCTAATAGTCTATACGTAACCTGCAATTAAGTAGCAAACAATTCGCGGTAATCATGTAGCTCGGAGTTCCGTAAACTCAGAAACTTTTTTTCCTTCATTAAAAAAACCATAAATTCTACAAGTTTTTTCGAAAAGCAAATTGCAAATCCTCCCAACGAAAAAAAAAAGCGATTTCACCTAATTTTTTTTTATCGCGAGAAACTCAACTTTATCGCCAACTCGGCTTCCCTATAGGGCCTCCACCATCTTTTTTCGGCCGTCGAGACGGTCTAATAGCCAACACGCGCAAGAAGATAGGATCTGAAAGTACACGGCTCTCTCTCTCTCCTCCACTTTGTTTACCGCGCGATTCACCCCTCATCAAAGTAAAAAAGAAGCGGAGGTGCGAAATTCCCCCCCACCCCACGGCTGGTGCTCAGCAGCTCGGCTGCATTTAAGGACTGGAGGGAGGCGAAAGGCGGTTAGGAGGGTAGCTTATTCGGTATGCAAGAGCCGGAATTTCCGAGAGCGCACGCTAGTTGTGTTATAGAACAGCCGCCGTCGCTGCTGCTGCTGCTGCAGCTTCCCTCCGCCGCCCGGCTAATGAAATCTTTGGGGTGGAGAGAGAGAGAGAGAGAGAGAGAGAGAGAGAGAGAGAGAGAGAGAGAGGGGAGAAGAGGAGAGCAGCTTGTCGTTGCTGTGCACGTCTGACCGCACGTAGGCTTTATCCACTTGCAAACGGACATCTTGCCCAGGCGCTGCTGCTGCTGCTGCTGCTGCTTGTGCTTCTGCACGAAGAAGCAGAGCAGCCCCGGATCGGTTTGTCCAGCTGCATGGCGGGGCTCGTACGTCTTTGTCGACTAGACCACCTGCATGACGACGGATAATCGAAATGTAAGCGCTGATTACGCGAGATCGTTACACCGACGAGGCTGTCGATCTTGTTTACGTTGTCGCTGCTGTTGTTTTTGGAAGAGGAGGAGGATCCAGAGGAGATATATATATATATATAGGGAAAACTGATCAGTACGCCTTTTCAGAGGCTTAAGAGAAAGTGCAGTCTTCGATTCGAGCGACCGACAGCATTTGCTCTCGAAAAAGATTCAATAGAATTTTTCAGTTGAAGATAAAAAAAAGAGTCCAGTCAAGAGTATTTAATAAATATTAATTCTCAGACAGCCCATGCAGCACAAGAGAAAAGCTTCTTATAGTCGCAAAGAAGACTGCGGCGCAATTCATTCGGAATTAAACTTCGATTCTAATCCCGGTAAGGGCCGACAGTAGTACGAATAAAGTCGAGTGCGTTTTAAGAAGTTTAATTTGGATTATACGCTTGAATATGCAGAAGAATACGCGAGGCTCTAATATTAAATAAGGGCGAAACGTACAGCTCTCTCCCTTTCTCTCTCACTCCTCTTTACCCGTTCGACCTGTGCAAAAGCTCCCGAGCATTTAATAACTAACGAACTCTCCCCTGACTTTATTATTAATAAAAAGATCATTTCTTAATACCCTGCCGCCTTTATGCCATCACGTATAACGCGAATCACTATATAAAATATAATATACGCGATTAAATCGTTATCACTCGAGTAAATAAAACAATCGAAACTTTATGTATACGTGATCGAGCTGGGTTTATATCGAGGCTGTAAGTGTATTAGTGCAGTATCTTGTCCTGCATACTCGTAATTTCTATATATATCGGCGAATGGGCGAAACTCGTTTCGATCAAACTCTCCACGCGACTGACGCTAACGATATGTAGTGTGTGTGTGTATAAACCGAGGCTGATTGTTACGTGTCTGTCCGTATAGGTCAAACTTACTGGTAACTGCTTTTTCTGCCGTATATATATATATCTCTATTACGCTTTGCTATAGATTCTGTAGTATGAGTACAGTTGAAATTGACTGTTTCTGAAAGACGCGTTTTTGAGAATACTTACGAGACAAAAATACCGTTCTGCTTCGAAACTTTATATTTAAAAAGAAGAATAGTTATTTTGTAATGTATATCTAACGCACTTTGCAAGAAACACTCACCTGTACCTGCAGCGTTTTTATGCAATACTCGCGTAAAAAGGTTAAACGAGCATTCGAATGCACAAAACGCGCATAAAATATCCACGTCGCCACTGGAAGTTTCACATAAATTTCATTCCAACTGCCACAACCTGTGCCCTCCACCTAACAATTAAACAAATGGATCGACACGTTAATTTACTTCGTGCTAATAAACGCATTTCATCGTTGGATCATCTGTAGAAAAAGAAAAACAAAACTAACACAGAACCTATCGATACAGAGAGGCGCATTTGTTCTCTATAAAATATTCAGTCGTCAAGATTGCGGGGCAAAAATTGACAGGCAGAGTTCAGTTATACATTCGCTAAAATAAATCCATGAATAATAAGCAGCCGATATTCGAAAAAGAAATATTAATTTTCCAGCTTCCAGGTGCAGAGATTGGTAAATCCACACTAGAGCATATAGGTAGTCTCACGTCAAATGATAAAGAAACATTTTTAAGAGCGCAAAAGATTAATTCCCCCCGTCTCTCTCTCTCTCTCTCTCTCTCTCTCTCTCTTCATTTGCATGTGCACAAAACTTCCGATAATTTTCAATATTTCCGTAATATTTCGCTTCCCCGGTCGTGACTTTGCTCTCATTTTTTTTCTCCTCCGCGTATCTTCTCCGCCTCTATAAATCCTTGTACAGTTGTAGAAACTAAAAATTAATTTAAAAAGTTGCTCGCACGGCATTACATGCGCGCGACTTCATTTTCATAAGCAGCGGAAGCGCCTCAACTTTCGCTTCGCGCAATATTTTCCTCTCTCTCTCTCTCTCTCTCTCTCTCTCTCTCTCTCTATCACTCCCTTCCCTTCTTTTATCTTTCGCTGCTAAAAAGGGTACAGAAGAAAAAGGTGAGCAGCAAACTGTGAGCATTTGCACTCTCACACACACACATACACACACAGGGGCGTTAATACGAGTCGCAAAAGAGCGTAATTTAAATTTTATTCCGTACTCTCTGTCTATAGATATAGTCAGTGAAAGAGAGAGAGAGAGAGAGAGAGAGAGAGAGAGAGAGAGAGGATTTTATAGAGTCGTCTTATCGTGACAGTCTTACGAATTGCCCTGTAATTTTTATTTCAATTTGCAGTTTTCGCGGCACAAGTCGCTGCAGTGCTTTACCTTCGGCTCGTTCGGAGGATCTCTACCGAGACGCTCTCAACTGCGCTTCACGCACACACAGGCATCAAGCGAGTCTTCAGCGCGAGTTCCGCGCGGAGCTTGCGATTTATCGGGAGTCGTGGCTTAATCTCGTACCTTTTGACGAATCGACCTATTACGAAGCAAATTAGAATTAGCCACAATTTACTGTGATCGATTAATTGTTTTTGGTAAGAATTCTCTTTGAGGGTTTCATTTATACTTAAATTACTGTTTTTTTTTAATCATAAAACTTGGTAGCTGTCACGATGTAAACAACAATATTACGATATTTAAATGAAATATTTTTAACAAACAGAATATAATTATTATTATTAACCATTTTTCAAGAGAGGATGCTTTCTACACTTTTTTACACTAGATTCTATACCGCTTTATATCACACTGGACGTTCATATTAACTGGTAATTACTAAGTCGACGGAAAGCTAAGCAGCCTTTTTCTCGCTACTCCCATATTCAATTCCGTAATTGAATACTGCGCAAAGCAAAAGATGTTCTTCTCTTTTTAGGCGGGTCATAATGGAGAAGGTGAAAAATTACTTTCCTCAACTCAAACGTGCCTTGGAAGGAAGTCGACATTTTTCTTCAGATAATAAGAATTAATCATTGCTCAACCTAAAAAAAACAGACTAGCGCCAAAAGTTAGTCCATCTTGATCGCGCACCAATTTTAATTAATAACAATATCAAAATTCATCAAACTTCCTCGCACGCGCATCGAAAAGTCTTGGAATATATTCGGAAACTTCCGCCGAGCATATGTCGTGGATGACTGGCGCGAACTCGTTGACGTCCCCGCGGGTCGACCCGTAGGCGCGCAATCCTGGGGCAACAGCTGGTGTCGGACAAAGTTAGCTCTCCACCAGCCGGTCCTATACTAATAGGCCGAGATTGGCCAAAAACGAGGAACATCTCGTAACCGATAATCGCTGTCCCGAAGGAAGGACAATTAGGAAGGACTGCTCCGCGAAAACAGGAAGACCTATATAAGCGGCGCTTCGTGTTTCACATACGATCGAGGATCCCTTCTTGTACGATATTATTTTTCTCCCAGCGGTTCCGTTTTTTTCTTTCTTCGCTGAACCAGCGCAAGATTCGATTTTAAATAAGACAGGCGGAAGCTTCTGTTACAGCTGCAATAAACCGTGCTTTTTATGCATTTGTTGCGCTCGCGAGAGAGATTTTCAAATTCAAATTTTACTCCCCTTTTTTACTGTCATTTTGAGTGTCGGATGAGAAATGTGTGCTTCGGCGCAATGCAAAAGCTACGTACGCGAGCTTATTTATATCTGTATATCTAAAGAAACCATAGTCTCCCCCCCCCCCTTACAGCCATTTACATGCTTGGAACATTTATTCGTAATATTATTTCTCATCTCTTAGCGGAGCGAACCAAACTCGGCGAGTGT
Source organism: Megastigmus stigmatizans (assembly GCA_900490015.1). Classification (NCBI taxonomy): domain Eukaryota; kingdom Metazoa; phylum Arthropoda; class Insecta; order Hymenoptera; family Megastigmidae; genus Megastigmus; species Megastigmus stigmatizans. Next base: position 11,849 of record UELV01168501.1, on the reverse strand, counting down.
CTTTATTAAAAAGACTATGGAATGAAGGATGGGTAGATGCAGGGCAACGTAGACGTTATAATCCGTGGATATTTGAAAACACGGAGAGTTGAATAATGCATAAAGCTGATATGGCAAGAGAAAAGAGTTTTACGCTTTTCGGAGAGAAAGCTAGAGAGAGAGAGAGAGAGAGAGAGAGAGAGAGAGAGAGAGAGTGTCTTCGTTAAGCGGTGCCAAGCAGTGCGAGAATTGAATTAAAAAATAAATTCCAGCCCCATCCGGAGCCAGCGTAAGCGTAATATTCGACTCTTGGCGCTCGCGCACCTGGAACAATTTGAGATAATTCTTTTTTTCGCGTCAGCCATGGGAGAGAGAGAGAGAGAGAGAGAGAGACGAAAGTCTCTCGTCGACTCAAAAATTGTCTTCAACTGCACGCGCGATAAGAGAAAAATAAGCGAAGAGAAGGAGAACTCACGCGGGTGTACATAGTCGATGGGGGGCAACGTTATGGAGCATCGGTGTGCTGACCCAATATCGGCGGGGATTTTCGATATATAGGTAAAATTTTTCGGACGGCCAGATCCCGTTCATTTCGCGTAAAATTGCCTTTTTAATTAGTTTCCAGGTCGTGCGCGCAATACGGATCGTCCGACCGCGCCATCGCGAAGCCCGTGAAATCCTCTACGCCGCTGCTCGCGCCATTAATTCTTTCCGCTCTTTTGTCTATTTAATGCCGGAAGCCCGACCCGTATATATACATATCTCATATATATCCACGGGCGCAAACGCGGGCTTTTTTCAGTTTACACTCGCGTGCTGCATCCCTGCGTCGGCCCATTAAACACGCCATTATGAATCCTTGATACGCCCGCTTTTAGCTTAAAACCTGCTGTTTATCACACGCTGCTCTTATGCACAGCAGTTTCCAAATTTTCTTTTTAGACCGCGAATCTCAAATGGAGCGGTTCATTTAGTTTGTTCGATGTGATGATTTAGTGTGTGAAAGGTAGCGGAATGATTGGTACGCGAAACGGGATATAAATGCGAGCATAGAATTAGATATGTATACATAAGCCAATATTTGAGGGAATTAATTCGATACACGATCGGTTTTGTAAAAATAGTCCGAAATGGTTAATTAGACAACCGTCGGAATGGTGTGGTCAGCCATTGCAGGCATTACAGTCATTCGGCTAATTTATAGTACTCGGAATTGGATGGGAATTGATATTATGATGATTGGTGTGTAGCATCACTGTGCGGTACGAATGAAATAAATATTCAACAGGCATTAATCCAATTGAGCGATGCGATCTGATTGAATAATAAATTAAGAAGAATCCATTGAGTCAATTATAATACTACCAATGTATAAATGATGATGACAAGAGGAACAGTGTCATCACAATCGAGATTGAAAACGGTAATAACACATCAAAAGTAAATTTAAGATATATAAAACTGTGTACATTTTGACCTTACACAGTACCCATCGCGACTACTTTATTTCAACTTACATGCTAACAGCCAAACGAATTTAAAATTGCTATCCCATTCGATCCATTTCTCGCTATACCAACAAAAACGCACCGAAGTAACAGCACTGCTCTCAAAACAGACCCTGAAATCGATTCCAACTCATTCTTGGATTTCATTCCTTCCCCTCCAGCGTCCACATTTGGCAAAACAATAGATATCATACGTCCATCCGAAAAGATATTATTTTCATTTCGTTAAGTAAATCTTCTGTTTGTACTAAAAACAATCCGGCATCGGCAAGCGGCAAAAGTAATTGCGCCTCAAAAGAACGGTTCTTATCGCGAAAAAATAAATGCCCCCGTAGTGCCATTATTTTCCCGGGGAATCTTTTTGCAGCTCGCAGCAGCAGCGCGGAGGATCTCACTTTTTTAAGCGTATTCCATCAAGACAACCAAGTCCCCAGCCTGTATATTGCAGACGGCAATTTAGATAAGTTTCTTTTTCCCTCGATTTCGAGTACATCGCTGAGAGTGAGAGTGAGTGAGATGGAGACAAGAAAATTCTCTCTCTCTAGCCATGTGCCCCGCATTTCAATAACGAGAAAAGAGAGCGGAGGAAAATGTACCTCTCCTCTAACTCGGTCGCAGCGCTGATCGCACGCGGACAAGTACCATCCTATACATGTATACCCGTATTATTTTAAAGCAGACCTCGCCTTCTTCTTTCAGCTACAACGGACATTTTGCAAGATTCCTTTCTATGGTCCGCCGCCAGCACCTGGCGCCAAACGCAAACACTCTATCTTATCCCCGAATCATCTAAAAGTTTTAAATTCGCTGCTCGACGCAACGGCGTAATTACGGTGTATTATTTTTCGTTTGACGCGCGTGTATTTTGGAAAAGGAAGAATGGAGTTTTGTGCCGGTGCAGACACGCACGGATCTCGGTGCTGGTTTGTTGCTCTTGCCGTTGTTTGGAATCGCACACACTTTGGCCGAGCGGAATAGCCCGTGGCTCTCCCTCTCTCTGAAAAATCTATTGTGAGAGATAACAAAGCTCAAGGGGCGAGCGCGCAAAATGCGTTATATAGCTACCGTCGTGGATAATGTGCGGACACGACCGGCGTGTCGACTTCTTCCTTATATTTGTATTTGTACGCTCCGTAATTACGAAAACACGGAGCGAGTGCATACCAGTCTGATCTACAATGGTGAAAATGTACGAAGAACAATTGTGAACGTTGTCATTTGAATTTAAACCAGCCAAACATTGTCTTTGAAGATACGGAAGTTTGAAGAGATTGACAAAGTCTAATCTGAATTAGCATTTTTCTTATTGCTGGTTAGGTTTTAGCCATAATAGCTCCGATCCTTTATCCGTCAATTTTATGCGACAGGTGAATCCTGATTACTTTTTTTCAGTTAGACGGATAAGTCAAGGGTATATAGGAACTGGAAATTAAAGTATTCCGACTTTTTCGCCCAAGTCGTTTAAGGCGGAAAATCAGTAAAAAATCTCTAAAGTCTCCTTTTAATTCCTCTCCATTCAACGCCCCCGTCCGAGCCATCCTTCCTCCGAATATCCCAACACTTCAGCCCATAATCTCCTTCCTTCCCCTCGTCATCTTCCATTTCCTCATCGCTCTTTTCTCGTATATAGCCCCATGACCGCGGGCATTTGTTTTCCCGCGAAATTTCTATCCTATTTGTTCAGCCTCGGTTCAGCCCTTACGCCAACGGTTTATACCTCAGCTCGGCTGCGTGTCCGAAAATTCTCTCGAGAATGCAGAGTATCGATTAGCAGCAATGAATCTCATTCATTTTTGTTCCATGCGAGCATACAAGTACGCGCTAAAGGTAAAGTTTGCCACATATACTCGATATGTGTGCTCGAAAACCGAATGCCAAACTATGGAAACAGAGGGGGAAGTAAGGGAGCTAGTCTGCAGGTGGAGCTAATGCCAGATTTGGTCGATGGAAGCTCGCGATCTAAACTGCAAATAACAATTTAGAAGCGAACCCTCCTCGTCCCCACCCTCCGACGACGATCCTCTCTTGCTGTTCACCGCAGCACTTCATGTGTTATGAGTTTCATGCATAGTCGGCTCCGTGTTTGTCCGTATTACGGATATACGTACGTTTAACTTGCCCAAGGTATAGACCGGATTTGAGTGTAAAGTTGAAAGTATGTATAAAGTGGTAATTCAAGAAAGCGGAAGAGCGATCGATACCTTTTCAACTCATCAACGAATATTGTAGCGCGTATGAGAACTTTATTTGTGGACGATTTCTGGTTTGAGCAAAGCATTTACGTTCAAATGCTACTATTTAAACGCTGTTGCAAATGGAAATTTCACCTTAGCTTATACAAATCAAGTTCTGTAATGTACAAAGTTTATTAACAATAAAACGTAGCTGTAGCAACATCGAACCAATGCTTCGCCAAAGTCTCACTCAACATCGATGTGTATTTCCGACTCTCACAGATCCCCTTTCATCGAAAACCTCTAATATCCAAGGCTATTTTAGAGTTCAAATCCAGCTGCTGCCATTCACAGTACGACTCGGATTGCCCCCGTAATGGATTGCCGTGTCTAATTTCCCGCGATTCCGGTACACGCGACAAGCCCGCGCAGTAAAAAAAAAGATCTCACATCCGCCGCCATCCAGGATCGAGGAGAAAAAGCAGTCGCGCGATATCAGTTTTCAATTCGCGAAAAATCTTTTCGCGTTAACATGCTCCGCGCGACTGGAGGGAAGAGAGCGCAATAAATCTTCGTGGCTTAAGACTGGAGGTATTACCCGTGAGCTGCGGGCAAAGTGTAAGGGGAAAGAGAAAGAGAGAGAGAGAGAGAGAGAGAATGGGAGAGCACTGGTGGGTGGCAGCGCAAAAAACGATTGGTCAGAAGGAAAAAATCCATTAGCGGTCGATTGGCGCCGCGCGTCGATATTGAAAAGTTTGATAATCCGCTAGAATTACACGCGCGGCCGCGGTAGAATTGCGCGCGCGAGACAGAGAGAGAGGGAGGAGAGGAAGTTCCTCGAGAAAGAAAGAGGAGAGAGAACATCCTGGAGGATTAAAGCCCGTTGTGCAGATCCTCGAGCTCACCTTGATCGATTATATATATATATATATATAAGCACGTCGCAGGCAGGCGAGGTTGGGAAGGAAGGAAGGAAAAAAGAAGCAGAGTCGCGGGATCGCGCAATTGTTCGCTGTAATCTCGAGGTGACGGCTATACGACGACGACTACGGGTGCGAAAGCTAAATGAACAAGGGAGAGCTGCTGCAGGGATAAGCATTACTGAGCTGCTGGTATGTTCGCCGCGTGCACACAGCAGAGGGAGAGAGAGAGAGAGAGAGAGAGCGGGCTTGCACACTCGAGGACGAGCTACGTACACACACACACACATGCACACATGTGTATACGTGTATATATATACGTATACACATTAGACTATGAATAATGCAGATCTCGAGGTCGCGAAGCTTTGATCTTTTGTCTGTGTGTATATTATTCGCGCCTTTGAGAGGCTCCACCGCTGATGAGGAGTATATATACCCCATACACATCAAATTGCAAATATCTTTCTCTCTCTCTCTCTCTCTCTCTCTCTCTCTCTCTCTCTCTCTCTCTCTCTCTCTGTTCTGCTTCATTAATCTCTGTGTGACTATGAGGTCGGCAGCGTAGGAGAATCGCATTAAGTAGCTCGCGAAAAGTCGTGCGCGCGCAGCGCGGATTCCTTGTATAAAATGCAAATGCAGATTTCGCGCGATAAATTTCGCCTTCGCTTCTCTCTCTCTCTCTCTCTCTTTCTCTCTCTCTGTCTCTTTGGATATACAATACACACGCAAGGTATGCTGATGCATGCAAGTGTCTGAACGTGTGGGTGGTTGGGTGCAGTTGCAGTTGCAGGTGGCTGTTGCCTGCAGGAGTGTACCCGGGTACATAGCGAAACTTGCAATAGCCTGCGTCAGCTGGTCTCGCACCCGTAGACATCAGAGTAATGGAATGCGTCAGGTTGCCTTTATGTCTCTTCTCCCTATCCTTTATACTTCCTCTCTCTCTCTCTCTCTCTCTCTCTCTCTCTCTCTTTCTCTCCGTACACCTATATATGTACATAGGCTGCATGCCGCCGTGCATACGTATATGTGCATATGAAATCTGCCACCCGCGCACGAGCTGCACAGCAGCGACGTTCATATTCCTCGCATTCGGCGATCACCTGTCGCGCCGCGATTCTACTTACTTCCGTATATAGTCGTATACCTATAATGCGCGCACACGTCAACCGCGCGGAACGTGATTCCACAGGAGACGGTGAACGTAAAAAATCGATATGGCATTGCGAGCCTGCATGTATGTCTTTGTGTGTATGTGTGTGTGTGTGTGCATACGAGTTTAGTTGCGGTCAATTTTGGGTGAGGCTCGTAAAAGAGAATGTGCACTTTGGGTTTCCTGAACATGTTTCTAAGAATTTGTTGTTTTAAAGTTAAGAACACAGATCCAACACATTATTAACAGAATCAAAACCAAGTTCAAGTATTGATCAAAATCGGTTGATTGTTGGTCCAAGTATTGTTATACTAATAAATTAATAGAATTAAATCTCGAATATTTTTTTACCTTACGTTTGTAGTACCAGTCTTCTACAAATTAACAATTTTTACTTCAAATTCGCAAGAGTTACAAACAAAGAGCTATTATCAACTAACTTCTTCGCTTAATTCATAGTTTTAAATATTACAACCCAGAGATTTATAATCTACACGTATTTCGACGGATAAAAACAATATTTTGATTTTAAACTCTATAAAAGATTGCATTGCACCAACGCAGACCCAAGGCTTCAGCAAAAAAATTAGGAATGATTACTACGAAACTCCTATGTGATCGATAGATTCTTTTTTCTAGTTGTATTTACATGAGATTTAATTTTCCCCGCAAAAACAATTACTATAAATATACTCTTAAATATTCTATATTCGGATACAAATATTTTATAAAAACTCTGTAATACAAAGTTGGCTGGCTGCGAGTGCATTAAGTCCCGGGGCTCGGTTCTTTAAATGCTTTCGTGCAATTCAGTTGAATGGAATCTCGCATTTTGCAACTTAACAAGAAAGAGTCTCGTCATAACAGTTCATGGAAATTGCTTCCATAAGGAGACTTGCACATGGCTGAATCAATGAAGCTTTAATGAACCTTGAATCTCTTCCCCTCCTCTCTCTCTCTCTACTTCTGCTATAAATGAAGAGGCATATTTATGCGGGAAATGCTGCTTTATAAGATAAGTCTATATATCACCCTTTACGAGGAAGGTGTATGCATACAAAGACACCGAGTATATATCTGAAGTGCCGCGCGTGACGGCAACGAGAATTCGAGCTCCTTAACCATTGTTTATGAAAGGTCGAAGCATTGATAGTCCCTTCTTGGAGTATACTTATAACACCTATACCGAAAGCTCGTTTTTTTTTTTTTTTTTCATTACCAGGTGCAAAATGAAATTCCGCCGAATTCGCGGGAATATTTACTCTGCGCGTGACGCAACTACACCTCGCATATATATATATATATATGTATGAGATATATAAAGCAGAGGTTACTTAGGTCGGAGTTGAGTAGTGAATTAGTGGCGAAAGACTATCTTATATGTATGTATATACGTCGGCCATGTGCGTAGACCACGCTGACAAACTTTTACGAGCTCCCACGAACTTTACGGTCGTCGTCAAGTCATCTCCCCCGCGCATATAAATTCCGATTACACAAGCGGATTTTTATTTTTTCTTTCGCCGCGCGCGGTAAGTGTCCGAGCGTTAAAAAGCGAGAGGCATATCAAAGAGATCAATTAATGATTAATTATATTCACCGGTCTATAAAATTTAAGGCTACGAAATTTACCTCAATAAAAGATAGAATATTTTCTCTTCCCATTGACTAAATTAAGGTTCATTTACTAGAACTACTACTGCGATAAGTTTTGAACTCATTTTCTTTTAGCTTTAGTATTAAGTGTACGTGATCTCTTATATATAATAAAGACCAAAGCATAATTCGGTTCAGTTTATTTTAAGCTGATTAGTTGACAAATCGCCGTTTACCGTAAGAGTTTTTATTTCACGATTAAATGCATAACGAAATTCCTTCTGGACACGCGGCCATAGTGGAGTAAGAACATGCCGCCCCTGTTAAAGCTAAAGGATCGAACAATTCCAAGCGCGGTTATATTCCGGGGCATATAGTGGGCAAGGTAACTTTCGTTTATCGAGTTTCTTGGAGTTGGCCCGCTGTGCCCGAGCGCTAAAATTGCATCCAACGGGAGGCTAGGCGGCCAGAGGCGGTCCAGCAGCAGCCTTCTCCATCCGGCATATTCAAGTATATAGCTCCTCAGCCCCGGTCGGGTAATGTGCGCCGGCCGCAGGACGAAAATTCCCGAGATTTCACGAGAGGAGAATGCGCTTGAAGGTAGGTTAGGCCAGTCCCGGACACCTTATACATATATATGTATGTATATATTTGATAAACTCGTTGGACGCGCGCACGAGCTAGAGAGAGAGAGAGAGAGAGAGAGAGAGAGAGGGAGAGAGAGAGAGAGAGAGAGAAGCTCAAACGGATGTCGTATGTACGCGGCTAAGGACTCGGCGAATCCGCAAAGAGGATAACCCAACTCTCTGTACCCAACTATCGAGAGTGTATGTGTGTGTGTGTGTTTGTGCCATTGCTACTGCTGCGCAAATTCTCTCTCTCTTTGGTCATTGCCAGTGACTACTACTGCTACAGCTGCTTATGGACTCTCTCTCTCTCTCTCTCTCTCTCTGTCTCTCTCTCTGTCTCTGTCTCTCGTCCCTTTGTCTATATACGGGATAGCGGACCTCTTGCCGACTATCCGCCAAGATAACCGCCGCTTATCTTAGCGCCTCCTTCGAACTTGTTATCGGCTACTCGTCAGCGCTATTCACGCTACCCTTTTAGCGCGCATTCCCCTTGAATACCTTGACTGCTTTCATGTGTATAACTCTCGCGACTACAGGCTATATATAGGTAGCAAAAATCCGACGAGTGGAATCCGATATAGTCCACAGTAGTGTTATTATACCGGCACTCGAGAGTTAAATTTATTCTTTGAAAGTTTTTCTTTTCTGTAAAATATATGTACAGCAATGTAAACGATTTTATGAGAATTTCTTGTTGCACGCGCGCAAGAGTCTCTATATTAGAACGTAAATTTTAACCACAGGAACTTTCGTGTGTGTCACATGATTGAAGAGGCAATTTTTTACGCGGTGACTTGGAACTTTCGACTATACTCATCGGAGCGTGAATTTCCACGAAATGAACCTTTCGGAATTTCAGGAAGCTACATGAGCGAGCTGTAGCGTGTTTAGTTTTACTAGCTTTAATAACATAATCAATGATAATAATGTCCAATGTATATTATACGTGAAATAGTAATATAAATTATTAGATCGGTTTGAAGCAATGTGTACGATGAATCTGGACTGAAATGCTGACGAGCAGTAAAAAAATCTTTGATTTACGCCAGGCAAAAATAACTTTTTCAGGTCAAAGAACCATGTGACACCATTTTGGTCAATATCGAACCACACTATCAGCCGAATTCAAATGCATTCCATATTCTAGGGGGAAAAAATTGAAAACGAGAAATAAAAGAGGGGTGATGGTATCAAGTATTTATTAAGATCATTGACATCGTACTTTAAGTACTACTCCGCATCGACAAAGCGAAAGGGAAGAAATAAGGATTCGCTTGGAGCAACAATTAAAGTAATTAAAAAGTACGAGCGCGAGCAAAAGGTGTCGAGTGGAAAGGAAGGAAGGAATGAAGGCAGGAAGGAAGGAAGAACAGAAGGAAGGAAGCGAAAGTAGGAAAGAGAGATATCGCATGTGGTTAGGAGCGATCGCGTATAAGTAGAAAGGAAAGATCTCTCTCTTTCTCATTTTACGTACACGTGAATTCCAAAAGGATTCTCTTGCCGTACTTTTGGGATCTCGATTAAATCCAATCTCATCCAATTATCCGCGAGCTGGCTACGAATACTCAAGAGGGAGAGAGAGAGATATATGTATATAGAAGAAGAACGAGAGGTGAGACGCACACATGCACTGTGTCAATTACAGAATACCACACTTCCTTCCATCTCTCTCTTTTTCCCTCTTCCTACAGCACATTTAGCTCCAGGAGAACGCGTATATAGTTTGGTCGATTGCCGAGCTAGAGAAGAGAGAGATATATAGGCAGCCTCCCTTTATTACGTTCGCTTTTCTCCCCCACCCATCCTTCTATATCCATCCAGACGCTTCTCATTTAACCGCAGCCACCCCCTACTCTACATCCGCGCCTCGGGCTAGCTTATATACTTCGAATACAGAAAAAGAATGAGCCAGGGACTTTGAACATCCATGAAAAATTCAAACCCAGGTGGAATTTTACTTTCAACAAGTCGCGAGCTGCCAGACTCGGAGTTTGGTTACAAAGATAATACAGCCTTTGATTTCCTTTTTAGTCCTCATCTCGAGCGACGGCGTTTATACTCGCGTGACTCGAATGACTCCACCACAACCGGCCTCCTCTGGTGAGGTAATATAAGTCGTAATAAGCGATTAGCGCAGCCGAGAGGCATATGCGCTCAGTCCGGGCGAGTCTTGACTGCTTTTCAAAAGAAAAGAGAGAGAGGGAGAGAGAGATTACGTTTGAACGAGTCATCAAAAGAGGAAGAGAAAGAGCGAGGTGGAGAAGGCGCGGAATCGCTAATAAAGTCGAGGCTGTCGTCGCGAAACAGAGCGCGAGAGAAAGAGAATGACTGACTCTCCGGCTGACGGAGGTTTGCTCACAAATAGCTCGCGCAAGTAATTAGGATTCCTACCGGATTCCCCTCCACCTCCCCTCTGCCTCTTCGCTCTTGCTAAATAATGCCGAGGCACGCAAGGAATTTTCACCCAGCCCCCCTCCCCCCAACTTTTATAAGCAGCTCTAAAGTACGAGATAAAAACAACAACAAGTTTTGCGATTTTATGATCAAGTCCATCCTCAACTTTCTTTCTTGCCGCTTCTTCTTCTTCTTAACTCTTGCAAGTTCTTTTGTCGTGGCGCCGCGAAGCTGGAAAAGAAAGCTTCGTTGCGACTTGCATAGTCATGAGGATTATACCGGGAGAGTGTTGGGCGCAACTTCGGGCCCATCGAAGCATAGCTCCCCTACTGTCTCACCGCATCTGCATCCGCGAGCAGTGTTGTAAATCTCGATTTGAATCAACGCGGTACGCCGCGAAGTGGGAGGGGGACGCACATACACTCAGAAGCTTCTCTCTCGGTTATCTGGAAATCTGCCCTTAATTGTCCTAACCGCGAATAACTGCCGGCATTTCATTCGCAAATGAGATTCACCGACCGCGTGCTCACCCCGTATACATGTCTCTCGTCTCCTGTGTGTGTGTGTGTGCAACCTCGGTGCATCGGTCTTTGATGCTAATGTTCGCTAGTATAACTACACGTGTCTAGGATATAGTTTAATTAATTTGTCTAAGGTGAGTAGTAACTATTTGGTAATAGCAAGTGGCCGGTTGAAAGGAATTCAAAGAAGGTGTTCGAACATTACCAATGGCGGTCGAATGCTGGTTTACACTTGACTCGTGACTTTTTAATTTTTATCGCGTACAATAACCAATGTACTCTTAGTGGACACGTAAAGTTAAATTTTTAATTTTGTCTTCAACCGAGCGTAATCCATTTTAAAACATCGCTCTTAAATACAAGAAAAAAAGAGAGGCTTTTTTTGCAGATTTACAAACTTGCTTTTAATAAAGTACAACATTGTGCTGGTGATAAAAAATTTGCGAACTTCAGGTTATTTTTTACTATACACGCACAAAGCTCGAGAAAAAAAACATTCATTTTATCGCGCGTTATATAAAAGTCCTGTAGCACGTGATGACACGGTAGCATTTTTTTTATGATATAGGCTCGGGGAGTAGTTTTCCGTGTCCCGGGCTAACTTTATACACAGCTCTACGCCGCTGCTTTATATTTCTATTAAGAAATCATTCTTCTCTTTCTATCTCTTTCTATCTCTCCCAGCGTTGCTCGCGGCATAAAATAAAAAAATAAAGAGCTCGAATTCAGAAAATTACACAGCCAGGCCCCTGACATTTCGTCCATATCTCATCTGTCAATATATAGCGAGAGAAAGAGAGAGAGAGAGAGAGAGATGAGCGCAGACAAAAAAAAGCGGAACTCGAGGGAGATGGAGATAGGCGAGAAAAGTCAGCGACGAGCTCTTCGTTACCTCGGCGCTTTATCAGCGTCACGCGGCTTCCGCGGACATTTTGAATTCTTCATGACTAATCGCAAAAAGCAAAGCCCCGCGGC
>UELV01168480.1:0-10016 GCA_900490015.1 Megastigmus stigmatizans | reverse complement strand
GTGTGGATATGTCTTGACGTGGCGCACCGCAGCAAAAAGATGCGCGTGTAAGTCTGGCTGGTCGCGGTCATAGGAAAGCACTATGTTCTCTCTCGATAGTGTGCATATCGTCAACGTGACGCGACAGGAGCATCGGCATGAGAAGGAATAGAGAGATGGGCTCCCGGTCTTGGTGATAGACGGTGAGGTTGAGTGCAACGAGGTAAAAAAGGTATAGAAGACATCTTCTCGTTGCTGCAGGACAATAAGTCGTTTCTGGGTGGGGGGTATAATGGCCGCGGATTTTAGAAGCTAGTCGGCGAATGGTAGATCCCTGTGATACCGGCATGGGTAGTCGGTAGGATCTGTAGCTGAGTCGACGCCAGTGCGGCGTTGGCTCAGTGTTAAGGAGCGCGCCTTTGGATCCTGAGGTCGTGGGTTCTAGCCCCGCGTCCGCGTACATTTACCTCGATTTTTCTAAATCCTGCCCCGTTACAGTATAAAAGTGCAAGTAGTGCATAAATGTGAATTTAGTCTATAAATATACAGTAAATGCAAATAAACTAAACGTAGCTTTCGGCAGATATTGATTGGCGGAGACGATACCTCGTCCATGGAGGAGTCACACTGACACCTTAACATCATCTTCAGAATGTTGCGGTTATTTTCGAAAAATCATGTAAAACAACTGGTACTCCTCTCAGTAGACGATGCCTTGCCGATTTAGAAGTCATTTTGACATTGGACCTCATCTATAGTTAGCGACGTTTATTTTAAAAGATTCTTATGGAACAAATGTCAGAAGATATATCCATTTGATTCAAATATTTTTCTGCAATTAAAATTTTATTAATATCTATATTGTTAATTTACAATTGCAGCATTATTTATACTTTATCTTTTTAACAATTTCGATTATTTTTTAAAGATATTCTTTAAGTTATTGTGATGTCAGTAATTTATTTTTTATTTGCAATTTCTTTTTAGTTTCTTGTATTATTAGAATATTTTCTTTTTCTTTTTAAATGATTGCTCCTCAATATAAAATTATAATTATAAAACGAGGCCTACGGTGGCTCGGTCGATAGAGCGATGGGCTTGTAGTCCGGCGGTCCTGGGTTCGAGCTCAAGTCTCGGCCGATTGACACAAGCACCTCTGTAAAAATATTACATGTACTTTGTTTACCAACACACCGTAGACCTCCGTAGCTGATTAGCACCGCGTGGGAGTATAAATAGAGCGGCGTTAAAATATAAAAAAAAAAAAAAATAAGTATAAAATCATGTACAACTGATCAAATTATCTTCTGTCATAAACAAAGGTATATAAGAGCTACACGAGACTACTTTATAATTATAATTATAAACAACTACTTTCAACTCAAACAGCCAAAAGATCATACCATTGTTTTAAAAAGATTCATAATATATTCATACATAAATAGTGTTATTTATTAAAAATAGTTATTGAATTGGCAGCGGTTTTTATTCTTTGGTAGTTGATCTACTTTTTCTTATTTATTACTATACACTTTCTAACCTATTTTATCATTCTTTTTTTTAACTAAATTTTTTATATATTTTTTTGTAAATTCTTAGACTAAAGCTTTACAGAGAGTTTTTGTCGAAAATATGAGATTTATCTAGGGGTCTTGTACAAAGAATCCTGGGTAATAAGTTAAGATTTATTTAATCAAAATATATAAAAAATCATGATTATCTTTAAATTTTTATAGCGAGGTCAATATACAATGTAGAAAATGTTACATAAATGAACTTAATAATGCAAATATTAAGCTTTTAATTATATTTCAGTGCGAAATATCAGCACCTTTATCCGAAAAGTTATTGTTGGCAATATAAAATAAAGTTTAACATACTCATCTGCCGAATCGACTCGTAAAAAAAAGTTTTACATATCTATTTCCTACTTTGCAGCTAGAGCTGAAAATTTGTCACTACACTTAAAATACGGTAAAAAATAGCGCTCTGGCTATAAAATGTGGAAATATTACAAGTTCAACGAAAATACTATACAAGTGCAAATGTCGGTAAGTACATGCGTACCGATTTACCTTAATTATGTGTCTTAAAAGCGTAGTCAACTTGTACAATGCATTCTAAATTAACTTTTCGGTCACTCAGTGATTTTAAGGGAACATCAGAGTACTCTGTCAAAAGCCTCATCAGACTCACCCGAGGAAAACCAGCCAACATTTGAACAAGGGAAAACTGCCCGATCACCGTGTGACACATCAATTTTGATTCACGCGATATTTTTTATTCACAATAAAAGTTCCATTAACTTCACTTAAATTAATTAAGCTAACCCACTCTGACGACCTCCTCTTCAAAATAATTTCACGGAAAGATGAACGATACAGATATCGCAGACAGATAGATAGATAGATATCAATTTAATTGCAATCACATTAAAAAAATGAATACAGAAAGTCAAATAAATATAAAATAAAAATATTGTACAATGCTTTCAAGTAGGTGATATCAGCTAAAATTAATAAAAAAAAAGAGGTGGCGTTATTGAGTGACATGCACATATATCTGTTATTGCAAATTAAACATTGTAACTGCATTTTTTAATGAAAATTTGGCAAGTATTTTTACTGTAAAAAGTGATCTTTTGCATGTCGTCTAAATTCAATTCTCGGGTTGCATTTATAACACGTGGCTCTCGGTAAACACAACCTGACTTTTGAATAGTAGTACAATGACGTAGTGCTTCGCTTGCCCTTTAAAGGGTTCTTTAAAATTTGAGGAAGCTGTCTATCATTCCTCACGTTTTAAGCACGTAAATAAAAAAGCTGGTGGTTTGAAGTGCTCTGACAGCTCCTCTTCATTGCAGTCTGTATCCAGCTCGGATAATTTTAAAGCAGCTATTAACAAACTCTGGACTCAAATATCTAGGCAGGCTAGTGAAAGTGCAAGTAGCCTATCAAAGAAAGTAGAGGATGCTATTTCTGCTCTCTCCACCAAGATCTAATAACTCAGTATTGGTATAACAGAGTCTGAAAGTCGCATCGAAGAAGTTGCTCATAGGGTTGATAAACTTGTGAATCAATTGACGAATGTGGCATTTTCCAGTTTCCAACTCACTGATGAAATATGTATACAGCTCCAAGGACTTCAAACTAGAGGGAAAAATCTACTTGTGTTTCGAATGCCAGAACAAGTGACTACTGCTGGAAGTTATGCAAAATTGGCTCCCGATAATCTCCAACCTCTTCGACTTGATTCTAGTCTCATCAGTGTTCGTTCATGAATTAAAAACTACTGGAAAAATTAGACCTCTGCTTGTCACCTTCTCGTCTCCTCATGAAGTGATAAAAGCTAAGCATGATTATCAAAAACCCTACGTTAAGAGTTAAATTCTTACAATCATGCAAACCCAAATACTTTAAAAATTATTAAGTATGTCACTAGATAAGCAAAGAGAGTCCGCCTCACTTCCCCGAGGGTTCTGCCTCAGTTCCCCCCAGGAGGCAGCGTTCTCTCTTTCGCTTACTTCACAGAGAAACCAGGATACGGTCGCGTCGAAAGATTGCTATAGACAAGTAAAAAAGTGTCGAATCGAGTAAAAGATGCGGGCGAATATCTGAGCAACGAATCGTATTGGTATAGCACGCGTCCGTATCGGACCTTGCTCAACGTGAATACAGTGTCGCTGAGGACTCGACACCAGTGCCCTCTCTCTCTCGCTCTCTTGCACACGCAAAAAAGTGTCGAATCGACAGATTGCTTTAGAGACGCAAGAGAGTATCGAATCGAGTAAAAGTTGCGGATGAATAGCGCCACACCCTCTCTCTCACGGTAAGTCTCACATGTATACGCATTTCTCATCGCTCTCGCTGTCAAGCTATGGTATTGCTGTCGGCCTGCCTTCGGGCATTTTGTTGCAGGTTACTTGCATGAGCCTTTATGCAAGCCATAATCTCCATTGTTATCAAAACTGGGGGTGCTGCGCTTGTATCGCTTTTGCTGAACTTTTCTGGGTGCTTTGAAGGCTTTCTTGTGGCGAGGCTGGGCAACATTTTTCTTGGCAGTTCTGCGCATGTCACCGCTGTACATAACAGGTGTGTTTATACGAGGGGTATTCAAAAAATAAGTTTCCCTGTGTTGGGAAAAAAATAAAACACTAGTTTTAGGCTACAAAAATAATTTGACTTTATTCTTTTACTCTTGAACTATTTTTCTACGTAGTCGCCTTGGACTTCAATACATTTTTTGTATCTGTTTGCATGCTTAAACAAACCTTCCTTAAAAAATGGCGTGCCCTGTTTTTGGATCCACGATTTAACGACTTTTTCAATTTCGTCATTTGAAGCGAAGTGCTGGCCACCCAAACTTTCTTTTAACTTTGGGAAAAGGAAATAGTCACTTGGTGCGAGGTTTGGAGAGTAAGGTGGGTGGTCGAAAATTTCCCATTTGAATTTCTGAAGTAAGGTTTGTGTTTTTGGGCGTCCTGCACGCTGCTCATCGTGCACTTCTGTGCGTCTCTCGAGAAAATCTATGCGCCATCTTCGCACCATCTGCACTCTCATACAGTCTTTACCATAAATAGTCACCAATTCACTGTGAATCTGATTGCCGTTTAACCCTTTTGCAGTTAAAAAACGGATGACCGCACGTAATTCATAATCGGACCCGCTTTGCACTGGTGGCTTCATGTTTGTCGAGCTCATACTGCTGAAGAAAGTATTCTTGGCCACCAAAACCAATTCCGCTCTTATCGGTAGAACCTAAACTGAAACTATGATCAGCTCAAGTCTGCTAGGTGGCGTCTGAGAGAAACGCCAAACTAGGGAACTTACTTTTTGAATACCCCTCGTATTAATAAAATAAGTGTGTGTGTTCGGCTTGCTCTGCTTAAGTGCTCATCATTATACATCGTCACGGTCGAACGATTAAATTATTCCCGCAAGAGGGCAACACCATAAAAATGGAGCAGAATAAATTTTGTGCGTTCTGTAACAGACAGCCGCGGACTAACACAGCACTTGTACAGTGTACAAAATGCAAAAACACTGGCCATGCCTCGGGCATGGCCTCAGTAAAATCAAAGCAGACGCGGAAATATATTACTGTCTGTTTCGATTGTAGTCGCAGCAGCAACACAAGCGCGAACGCGAATATGAAGATCAAGTCAAAGTCGAGCAGCGGAAGCGAGAGAGACAGAAAGAGAGAGAGAGAGAGAGGGAGAGAGAGAGAGAGAGAGAGAGAGAGAGAGATATTGAAGAGCGAGCAAGCGCGAGAACAAACAGACGCGCGCGAGAGGAACCGATACACCCACCTAAGGAGTCTTCCGCCGCTCTACACTACAGCGGCACTATCAGTAGCCTGCACGGAGAATCCTTCATCCGCAGCGGCGCAGGTGGGGATACGTTGGAGAGCGTACGGCGGGTGGCCGGCGGGCAGGCGCCTACGATATTTTCGAGCGAAGTGCAGCGGGTTGCCGGCGGGCAGGCGCCTGAAATACTTTCGGGCGGTGTTCAGCGGGTTGCCGATGTACAGGCGCCCGCTATTACTGCCCTATACACGTCTACGACGACGAAGCTCGTGACGGTTTCCCTTGCACCTACGACTTGTGCCGCGAATACTTGCGTATCGTCGAGCATCCTGAATTTAATGGAAATGCAGTTTGATTTGCTCTCAGATCCAAGATTTGATTTCGAATCTCGGTTAGAATGCAGACTTGGTAAATTTATAAATGAGCCAAATACCGTACCAGCAACGGATGAGATGGTTCACAAACTGATTTCTGAAGTCTCATCTCTTGAGCGAAAATTGGACGTGCAGGAACTGCACAGTGATCGGCTAATGTTGCACCATGAAAACAAATTATTAAGAGAAAAAAATGATTTCGCTTGTTGATAAGATTTCAGAGATGGTCGACGATGTCGCGAGTAATAATAAAATTACAAATAAAAATTATGTTAAACCTAACGACGAAAATGTAAATAACGAGTCGGAAGTGTTTATTTCGTTGGGCTCCACACATAAATCTGCACCCTCTTGTCGCTCGTGCTGTGAGAGCTCTGGCGCGGGATCTATCGAGAGTGCTTAGTACTGTGAAGTTCTTATAAATGGTGTTTTAGATGAAAAAAAAATTCAGATATCAATCTTGAAAATGCTGCCTTAGCAGTGCTCAGCACTGTCTTACATTTGCTAGAGAGGACGTCGTTGGAGTTCACGTCCTGCAGCCTTGAAGTGCGAGTGGCGAGAGGTCCGAGGAGACCGGCGATGGCACGGTGTTGAGATCGAGTCTTGCGTAGTTAGGCTTGCCAGCAGAAAGCGCGTTTCAGAGATCATTCACGCTAAATGTTCGCTCGCCAATAATTATATTACCACCGAGGATGTTAAATCCGCTTCTCCTGGCCATGAATCTGTCGGGCGCTTGCCAGACAGGAAAATTTTTATTAATGAAATGCTCACATCGAAATCATATCGCAAATTTTTGAGCCTTAAGCAGCTTGCTTTAAGGCTGGGCTTTAGGTATATCTGACACAGTGGTGGGAGGTTCTTGGCCACAAGGAGGGAAGGCGAGCGGGCGCATATTTTCACTTCTGTTGCGGATCTGCAGGTGATAGCTGATGCCTATCGTGGAGGGATTGACTGCCCTGCTGCTCGACTCAATACTGGCAAGACCAAAGCTATAATGTTTGGTTCGAGAAAATATGTTAATGATTTAAAGGAAAAGGAATTGCCATTTGTTGACTTGGGGGGAGGGGCGCTTGTGCCTTTTTCCGACGCAGTTGTGAATCTCGGTGTTACATTAGATAGTAAATTAACGTGGAAACCGCAGGTCGATTGTTTAACTAAAAAAGTAAATAAAGCCCTTTACAGCCTGCGGTTTATAAGGGCATGTACCACCGAGACTTAACGCAGAAGATTGGTTGAAGCCTTAGTCGTACCCCATCTAGACTATTGCGCTGTAGTGTTGCTTGATGCGTCCGACGAGCAGAAAATACGGATACAGAGACTGAGTAATACATGTGTGAGATACATCTATGGTGTTAGGAGGGACGAGCACATCAGCCCCTATAGAAAGCAACTGGACTGGTTGCGTATTGATACTCGAAGGAATTATTTTGCTGCAATTATTATGTATAAAATCCTTCGATTATATGAACCTCAGTATTTGGCAGCTTTTTTCAGAAGGTATCAGCCCAAGAGCACTAGCAAGGGTGTTGCACAGGAACTTTCAATACCAAAGGAGCGCACGGAGACAGGAATGAGATCTTACCAAGTTCAATGTGCGCGCTTTTGGAACTCTCTCCCGGATTCTCTGTGACTTACACTACACGCTTGAGTCAGAACTGTAAATTTTCTGTACGTTAATTTAGTATGTTCTGTCCCATATACTTATTTTTTTTTTTTTAGAAAGTGTGAGTGTATTTATTGGCGTGAGTAAGTGTGTGGTAGGATGAGTGCATGTGTGATTGTGTCGTAAAGTTTCTTTTTTTTTTTAAACAATAAGAGTGATAGATATCGATCGCTCCTTTATATTAAATTTGTTTATTTGTATGTTATTTAAGATGCTCTGTGATATTACTTTTAAGTTGTAACTTTTTGTTGACTGAAATAATGTAAGACTGAATAAGCTGTGACATCATAGAAAGACTGAAAATGTGCGACTGCAAAAAAAAACAAAAAATAAGAAAATGTATACTTTAAAGATAAATCAATGTTGTATAAACATGTACATTTTGTAAACTTTTACAAGTAAACCGATCTATCTATCTATCCCTAGCTGGGTTAGCACACTGCCTGCAATCAACATCAAGTTTTGGGCCGGGGCGGGCCTTGTTCCCCATCTCTTAAGGGGAAAACACGCTATGTTCTAGGTCGAGGTTCGCAGCACAGTCTTCTCCATGTTAACTGTCAGAGATAAGTGTATACAGATTTTCTATAAATGGGATGCAGCTAGCGCACTTCTTCATTCCGCAGTTGGATTTTACGGAAAGTACAGCTATGTCTGCCTGCGATTGCAAAAGGATTGTGAATATTATGAAGGATGTCTATAGGCTTTTAGTACGTAAAAAAGTTGAGTGCGAAACAGTTTACAAGTAGATCAAGTTAGGTCATAAAAATGTAAGGCTTATAAGGGCGCTTTTTCGTAAACGACAGTTTCGGAACCAAAAATTTATATCTACGACAGCGCTGGTCAAGGGAGTTGTGCATTAATGGAAATGCTTACTGAAAAGTGGTGAAGAAGTGTCTAGACGTGAAAAATGAAGTGCGCGAGTGAAATGGGAAAACTTGGAATCTGCTTTTTATAATCGCATTGGATCAGCTGCGATTATAAACTTAAAAAATTTGGATATTATTACGTTTATGAAAGATGAGCATTAGGGTGTCCCTTATTTCCCAAATTTGAGAAATTGATCATGCAGCCCCTTAGATCGTTTTATTTTGACGAAAAAATATGTTTGAAATTTCGAATGACCCCAAATTCAAAGTTTAACCCGTGCCTATAGACAAGACCTTTTTTCCATTAAAATAACGTGGAGTTTTGCGTTTTAAATGAATAATTCGTTCTCAAGGCCTGAAAATGTGCTCGTAATGAATCTAAAGAATCATTTCCTTTGTAAAATTTAATGTAGAATCAGAATATGTATTTAGTTTTACAAATAAATAGGTACAAAACGTCGAAAAATTGATATTTCGTTGAAAAAACTCATATTTTTGCAAATTTTCCAAAATTTGTATGTCTACTGTCCTCCTGGTAACCTTCCGAGACATTTATTATATTTATTTTTCTGTTGAAAATAAGAAAAAGCGCAATTTTAATTCTATTTAAAAAAAAAAACTTTTCAGGAATGCGATATGAACAATAAATTAGTTTTTGATCATGCAAAATTTGATGTTGAATCTGCAGTGCATGAGCGACAGTTGGAATGAATCCTACGTTACCGACTTAGGTAATTCATGTATTCATTAAAGTATTATATACAAAATTACAGATATATTTTTGCAATAAACTCTAAGAGAAGAAGATTCTCGCAAAATTGAGCTGAAAACACTTGTCATTTTTAATTTTTAATTTTTAATTTTAATTATAAATTCTTACAAATTTCACCTCTTGCATGCTAGATGCAATTTTGGTCTCCACTAGCACTTTTATTATTCCCAGGTTATATAGATAGCATCCATCCGGCATAACATTTTGCGCCTAAGATAGGGTTACAAGTCATCTTACTGATGAGCCCAGCAGGTAACCCGAGGCGAAACGCAATCTTTCTTTATACTTTAAAAAAATTTTCCAACATTTAACTATTAACCTTTTTCTTTAAATTCTAGTCCCGGAAATTTCTGGCGTCTTTTCGGAGATTTATTCTCCGATTACACTCATTAAGTGGAGGTCCGAAGCGACTGTTTTAATACGTACACTTCCACGGGAAAACATGAGTATAATTTTGTTTGCTCGAGGAGATCAATAATTCTCATTATTAAGTTTAGTTTCATTAATTGTCGAGCGATAAATTCTTTTTAACTTATAAAATTGTTAATACAAAACGATTTATTACGATCTTGCTATTCATACATAGGCGTACTTTAGTATTATAATAGTTGGTGCTTTTTCGTTATATCATATAAAGCCAACAGAAACCAGATCTACTAGAACATTTTTGAAATTGTATAGAAGTTTTATAATAAAGTAACTTCATTCGATAATTCTGATGTTTCATTGGATGTTACCCTTAAATAGACCAATCTTTGTAGTTAATCGAATTTGACTAATCGAAAATTTAAAAACGCTATAGCAGTTCAGGTTGGGTGTAGTTTCAACATACCGGTGCAGGGTGTGCGGTCCTACGGAAAGGATGAGAGAGGAGGAGGTGAATACATAGACTTATGTTTAAAATTTACTGGATTTATTCCTAACAGAGAAGCTGCCAGTTGGTCTGAGTCTCGGAGTAGGTCTAACTCTGAAGCCTTACATTAACTTACACATAACCTCGGTATTTAGTTGTGTTTGGTATCGCTGCCTGCATATATATATATATATATGTGTGTGT
>UELV01168465.1:0-12684 GCA_900490015.1 Megastigmus stigmatizans | reverse complement strand
TATATATATATATTGTAACGGGGCTGTTTGTTCGATGTGAAGTACCGGTGTACTGCACACTCCTACCTTTCCTACACGTTGCAGCGGGGAAATTTACTTGTCGAGTACTATTGCGCCGTTCGCGATCCGCCGCAATAGTACTCGACAAGCACTTACTCGATGTCGCGCTGTTATCCGCGAACACGCTCACGCAAACTCCTCTGGTAGTTGCACTGGCCTGCAGTCCGACTCGCAGAGCAGCTCGAGATGTGGGAATTGTGGGTGGCGATTCTCACCCTCACACACACGCACACACCTACACACACGTCACACATCGCGTAAAGCTTTCTCTCGTGGTGCTTACGCGCCGTCGGATTGAGCGGATAATCGAATTAACGATTGAATCCTCGATTCAATCGCGAATTCGTTATACCCCTCTCCCAGACGCTGGATACCAGGATGGTGACAGCTCGATGATCGCGCTCGATGACCTATCAGAGGAACAGGTAAGGATTCTATGTGACCGATACAAAGGTCCTTGTAATGAAACACAACCATTTCTATAAAAGTATCAAAATATATTAACAAAAACGAAAGGGGCACCGTAGGCTACACTCATTTGTACCGCCGGTGCTCTGCAATGTTCGGACAGTCCTTCGACTTCTTGACACCCGGTGTGCCACACATGTAACACCGGGTGTCCCGCTTCTTTTCTTCTTGGCAATGGCGCTCCTGCGTCAACCGCCAGGTCTCCACTTCCTCACGCTGCTTGACCCGCTTGAGCGCCTCCTTGGCTCAGACTCGCTCCGCGTGAGCGCGCTCAAGGCGGACCACTTGCTTCCGGGCTCGACGCTCCTCGGCCTCCATACGGAGGCGTCGGTCCTTGCGGTCGCCGAAAATCGCGCGCAGCTCTACGTGCCGGTTCTCTACTAGCGGAAGCTACTTCCGCATCCTTCTGCTTTCCGCCTCGCCGTGCTGCTCCACAAATTGGTCGAGCGCGGCGAATGCCTCTTCTTCCATGAGGGCGCTGGCCCTCGAGGCCTCTCGTGCCAGCTCAAGCAGCTGCTCGATGCGCCTCGCCTCCAATTCGCATGGCGACGGGTCCTTGCTAGCGCCTAGCGGTTCCTCAGCTGCACAGGAGTCCTCCTCCTGTGCAACCTCCTGCTCGATGCGTGGCACCGCGCTCTCTTGTTGAGCGACGGTGCCCTCTTCCATCACCTCCGATGTTGATGGCGCCGCGGTCTCTTGTAGAGCGACGGCGCCTTCTTCTTCTTCCTCGTCCTGTGGCTGGACTGGAGGTGGTCCAGTGGAGTAAGAGCGGTGTAATGTTGCACCGACCCGCGTGCGGAGGATCGGGACCGCCTCCCGATCAATCTCTGTTATTGAGACCGAGGAGCTTGACCCCTCGGCCCCAACTGACAACTCCTTGAACATTTGGGCGCACAGCTGCATAAACTCTTCTTTGTCCATCCTGAAATTAAACAGGGAGGAAAATGAGAGGGATTTACAAATGCGTGGCACGCATTCGTCGCGGAGAGAGATTCGCCGGATTTACTGCGACCACGCGCTTTCGGAAGCCCTTCGGACAACCGGGCTTTCGCTTCGCTACTGAAATCGACGACGCAGCCTTCTCGATTCTAACGCCCGCTCGTTTCACAACTTTTGTGGCCCTCCGAGGCCTTTCGCGGAGCCGCGAAGTTATAGGCACACAGTCAGCCGCTACATCTCCAGGTGGAGTAATGCTTACCTGCGTGCTCGCTGCGCTCGCTGGCGGCGGGTTGCTCAATGCCACCTCTGCGCTTGTATCCATCGGAAGTTGCGTCTCGACGTCGTCTGCTTCTGTCAGATCCATCTGACTTCCTTTGGCGACATACTCCTTGATTCGTTCCGCATGGACGGGTCCTATTAACTTCGTCCATATCTTCTAGCTCGTATGTATTGGAACCGAGCTGGGCCGTAATCCTATACGGACACGCATATTTCGGGGCTAACTTAGCGCTTAACCCTTCCATAGCAGAAGACAGTATCTTATTCGGCTTCCAGACTCGATCTCCTACATCGAATCCAGCCGATCTACGTTGTGCGTTATAATAAGCAGCCTGTCGATTGTGAGATTCCTCCAATCTCTGGCTCGCTTCAGCACGTAGATTGATTAAATCTTCAATCTTTCGTTGCCAATTTTCAAGAGCTTCAGCTTGCTCTCTATCTAGAGTAACTAGCTCTTGATCTCAACGAATCGTCGAAGGAGGCATTGGCTGTCTTCCATAGTTCAGTAGAGCAGGACTGGCTCCTACAGAACTATGCACAGCCATGTTAAATGCAAACACGAGCTCTGGCGAATTATGGTCCCATGTTCGATGGCTCTCCTCGATAAATGCCATGAGCATCGTCTTCAGTGACCGATTAACTCGCTCCACTGGATTTGCCTGCGGATGATAGGGTGGCACCGTAGTATGGTGCACACCTCTGTCTACGAGAAAGCTATCAATGGCACGGTTCTTAAACTCCGTGCCATTATCCGAAAGAAAGACTTCAGGAGCTCCATATCTCAAAAAGATACGTTCTTTGAGCTCCTTAAGGACTGTTTTTGCATTGGCTTTGCGAATGGGGATAACCTCGACCCATCGCGTGAATAAATCCTGAAAGACCAATATATACTCGAATCCTTTTACAGATTTGGGCAAAGGGCCCATGATGTCACCTGCAACCAGTTGCCATAGTCTAGTGACAGTCCTTCGCTCCATTTGTCCTGCTGGAGTACGTTGTTCGACTTTGTACTGCTGACATACAGTACGTCGTCGAACATAGGCTTCCACGTCCTCATACATACCTGGCCAATAATATAAATTGGCTATCCGGGAATAGGCCTTGCCTCTTCATGCCCTTCATGAAGCACCGCTTTTGGCTTCTCTTTAGGCACAACGAGCTTCTAGGCTTCGTCATCGCTGATCGTGCCCATCAGCGATTCATTTGGTTGGTAAAGATATAGTTGCCCACCTATAACCTTATAACTCGGGTTATTGGCAGGATCTTCTTCAACCTTCTGTACCCAGTGGAGATACCACTCATCTTGAGTGTCATCACCCCAAGATATTGCCCCAATATCAGGTTCGGTGCTCTCATACATACGAGACAAGGCGTCAGGTACGTTATTGAGAGCGCCTTTCCGGTGCTCCACCGTGTACTTATGACCTTGCAGCTCCAAGGCCCATCGAGCTAACCTGCCCGTTGGATTGTGCAGGCTGCACAACCAACCCAAGCTGCTGTGATCAGTAACCACATTGAACTCATACCCTTCAATGTATGGTCTGAATTTCCTAATGGCCCATACTACAGCGAGACATTCTCTTTCTGTCACGCTATTGTTCCTTTCGGCCTGGGCTAGAGTTCGACTGGCGAACACGAGCACTCTCTCTTCTCCATCTATCATCTGGAGAAGTACTGCTCCCAATCCAGTATCACTGGCTTCAGTTTGCACTACAAACTGCACATTAGCTTGTGGTCGCTGTAGCACTGGAGCAGTCGCAATCAAAGCCTTTATATAACAAAAAGCCGATTGCTGCTCTTCGAGCCACTCATACTTCCTCGCTTTCTTTGTAAGCTGAGTGAGTGGCTCGGCGATCGTGGCAAAATCTTTCAAGAATTTACGGTACCAGGATGCCATCCCCAGAAAACTCCGGAGTTGCTTCAGGTTTCTGGTCGCAGGATATTCCATGATCGGCGCGATCTTGTCAGGATCGGGCCGAAATCCATCTCGCTTCACTATCACACCGAGATATTTTGCTTCTTCTTGGCAGAATCCACGTTTCTCACGGTTGATAGTGAGACCTGCATCGTCGATGCGTTTGAGTACCTGCTCGAGCCTCCTTGGATGCTCATCAAACGTCTCTGTTACGATGATGATGTCATCCAAGTAGCTATACGCATATGGTTCGAGCTCCGATCCAATGACTTTGTCCATGAGTCTTTGGAAAGTCGCTCCAGCTTGGCATAATCCAAACGGTAGCCAAGTATATTGAAAGAGGCCCATACCAGGAACTGTAAACGCTGTAATGGGCTTCGATTCGGGCTTCAGTGGAATCTGACGATGCAACCACCATCGGTCTTCACTTTCGTCAGGATCCGAACATTGCTCTGACGACCCCTTACGCTGTTCAGAAGTATTTACTACTTCTGAACAACTTCTGTCGACCTCTCTAGCCGACTTAGAGGCCTTTGGCGGGATCGAAGGAGATGCAGCGACCTTTACTGCGCGCTCCTCCTTCCGTTTCCCGCCATATTACTTCGGCAATCCTTAGCCCTATGCCCCGGATTCTCGCACGTATAGCATTTCATCTGCTTCCATGTCTGCCGAGGGCTAGCCGGACCTGGACGCTGACCATGCTCTCCTTTCGCCTCCTTTGTTACTGGAGAGCTAGGTCGTCCTTTGGGCTTACTATAGCCCTGTCGTTTCTTCGGAGCTTCTGGAGACTTACTCCGCGCTCGATGCTTGAGCTGCTCGGTCAGCGTCTTGACCTCCTTGAGCAGCTCAGCGAATGCCTTTGTCTCCGGCTGATACTGGCTTACTGCTGCCACTTCCGTATCCACTCCAGAGACTAATGGTTTGGCCTTGGGAAGCTTTTGAGGCTTCTTATATGCCACTTCCAGCATCACTGTGTTCTGTGGTGGAGGTCTAAACGCCTCACCTGCTGTGCTTATGAGCTCAGCCTCCCGCGCCAGCTCCATTAGTGACTCGACGTCACGGGTTTCTGCACGATGCACCTTACACTGCAATTTTGGCAGCATATTCCGGTGCATCAGGTCCAGCTGCGCTTCTATCGAAGGCACTGGGACCTGCTTCAGCACTATTGCTTGCAGGCACGTGATAAAGTCACGCACCGGTTCTTCTTGGCCTTGGGTGCGTGCATTAGCTTCAGCAATTAACCTCTGCTGAAACCCTTTGTTCACTCCATACCACCTCCTGGCGGCAGTGCAGAACTCGGGACACGTTCTCCATTTGTCGCGATCATTTCTGTACCAAATGGCCGCGACACCTGCTAGTACTGTTGGAATTAATTGTTTATATGGTGGAAAGTAAAAGTGTGTGTTGTATGGTTAATAATATTTTTTATTTCATAGTAGTAATGATTATTTACAATGATTTGTTGAGGTTTATTATATGCGACTACATTGTGTCCGTTCGCTCAGTACGCAGCGACGACAACGACTAACTAGCAGTATGCGCAGACAACGCTTTCTCACACGCATACTCGCATACATGTAAAGATTCAGGGACGTATCAATTTACTCATATTTCAACACGCCTCTTTAAATTTACGCTCGTGAATCTTTTATGATTATAACAAACTATTTTATTCATTCTTATCTTTATCGTATCATTGGTAATTAAATTTAACAATGTTTTGATTCCTTTTGCTAGTTACAAAAAAAAGGTTTGTTTACAATATTTCGAAATAACTTATTGTAATAATTTTAACTTTGTTCTATTTTCAACAAACTTAATTTTATCTAAACTTTTCGTTAGAATGTCGGCTAGATTTGAATTTGATTCGACTTTCACAATATCAATTATACCTTTTCCACAGTTTTCATTTACGTAGTGGTATTGAACTTCTATGTGCTTGGAGTTTTTAGTGAATTTTCCAAACTTTGCAATAGCTTCCGCACCTGAATTATCTTCATGAATATTTATTGGTTTTTCAAATGCAATATCAAATGTTCCAATTAATAAATCTATTATAAACAAGACTTCCGTGATTGCTTCCGAAAAAGCAGTGTTTTCCGCAAAGGTTGAGCATTTTGTCACACTATTTTGTTTGTGGGTCTTCCAAAAAATTAAATTACCATACAATCTTATAATATAACCGGTTGTTGACATTCTATCAATATTACCACCCGCAAAATCGGAATCTACCATACAGTCTAGAGTTTCATTTTTCCAGTTGTTAGTATATGTTAATTTCAAATCTTTTGTTTATATAAATATTTTAGAATTCTCATAGCATATTTATAATGTATGGAATCATAACCACTTTGAAACCTGCTTAAGTAATTTACAGAATATGAAATATCTAGCCTCGTGCCTGTGCTAACATACAAAAGTTCGCCAATCAAATTTCTACACTTTATTCTTTCGTCAATTTCACTTGCTTGTTCTAGCTTTAGATTTGATTCCATAGGTGTATCATAAAGTTTTGTATCTGCTAAATTGTATTTTTCAGCTATTAACTCTATATATCTAGTTTGACTTAACATCATCTTATTTCTGTCATCATTATAATCGATATCTATTCCAATGTAATTCTTCACACTATCCAGATCTTTCATAACAAATCTTTTCATTAGACAAGATTTTATTTTTTCTATTTTACTTTTATCCTTGGAGCAAATCAATAAGTCATCAACAAAAACTAAAATATAAATGGATCTTTGTATTGATTATTGACATACAAACAATAGTCAAAATTACTTCTAACAAAATTTAGTTTTTCAATAAAATTGTGAAAACAATCGTACCATGCTCGGAGACTTTCTCTTAAACCATAAAGTGCCTTTTTCAGCTTATAAACTTTATTTTCGTTTAGCTCATACCCTTTGGGCGCACTTGCATAAACTTCTGATTTAACATTGCCATTTAAAAACGCAGTTTCTACATCCATTTGATCAATAAAATAGTTGTGCTTGCAACAATATGATAATAAAATTTTTAATGTTTGCATTTTACCTACAGGTGAGTAAACGTTTTCAAGATACTCCTTTTGTTGGAAACCTTTAACTACTAATCTTGCTTTTTGTGTATTGTCAGATTTTATTTTATACACCCATTTTACGTCAATGGTTTTCTTATCTTTCGGTTTATTTACAATTTCCCAAGTATTATTTTTTCTAAACTATTTATTTCAGAGTCCATAGCTCTTTTCCATTCAACTGAATTTTCACTTTTTAACGCCTCTTCGAAATTACTAGGAAAATTTGCATTGACATAATTTACGTAAATACAATGTGCGACGGGATTTCCGTATCTGTTTACTGGGCTTTTTTTACGATTGGACTTTCTTGGAATGTCCAAACTTTCAGTGTTTTGTGTATTTTCGTTCTCAATATTTACAACATCATTTTTTTCATTCTCAGACTCATTTGGTTTTACATTTTTAATCTCTTTATCAATATTTTCCGATTCTGATTCGCTCTCATAATTTACTCTATCTTTCTCATCATCATTTCTTTCTAGACAAATTAAATGAATATTTTCTTTTACTACTGTTACGTGTTTAACATTTTCTACTCTAGCATTAATCAATACTCTATAACCAGTATGTGTATAACCAACCAATACGCCTAATTTTCCTCTATCATCCCATTTATCACCTCTTTTTTCTTCAGGTTCTCTAGCAAATACTCTGCTTCCATAGATTTTTAAATACTTTACAGTTGGTTTGATTTAAAAAAATATTTCATATGGTGTTTTGTTTTCAGAGGTATTTGCAATTGTTCTATTTTTTAGGTAAGCAACAGTACTTATTACTTCTGGCCAATATCTCTTATGTATTCTAGCCTCTTTTCGTAAACATCTACCTATGTACATAGCGCTTCTATTGTATCTTTCCGCTACACCATTCAATTCGTGTACATACGGTGGACATGTTAACAATTTTATCCCTTTATACTTTATGAAGTTATAAATCTCTTTGTTTAGATATTTTTTTCCGTTATCACATTGGAGTTTTTTTACTCTTTTATTAAATTGGTTTTCGACTAGATTTACATATTCAATGAAATAACCTGCCGTTTCTGATTTATTTTTAATTCAATAAATTTTAGCACATTTACTGTAATCATCTAGAAATGTTAGAAAAATTTTTCTCCGCGATAACCTGTGACTATGAGGGCCATTTAAATCAGTATGTATCAGTTCTAAAATTTCAGTTGTTTTAGATCTATTGTTTTCGAATGAATCTTTTGTCATTTTACTCTGTATACAATTTGCGCATTTCATTTCAATATTTTCTAATTTTTCAGGAAGACCATCTAATAATTTGTTTTTTACTATTTGATTCAAATATTGAAAATTTACATGTCCTAGTGCTCTGTGCCATTTTTCTTTCTCTGTTAATCTTGTTAAATTAGTATATATTTTATTTGAATTTTCAATTGTGTAACTTTTCATTTTATATAAATTTTCATCGTTATATGCTACTGCTAAGAGATTTCTATTTGGATCATAAATTTTGGCATCATTGTTTTTTGCTACAATAGTACAATTATTTTTTGTAATCCTATCAAAACTTAACAAATTTTTTCCTATTTCCTTTACATAATAAACATTTTCAATATTGATATTATTCGCACCATTGTATGTTTTAAAATAAGTTCTAATGTTGCCAAGTTTTGTGGCTTTCAAAGTTTTACCATCGGGTAATTCTACTGTTACTGGGTTAACAAGGTTTACAAAATTTTCATAGTAATTATAATTATTTACAATGTGATCGGAACAACCGCTATCGAGTAACCAATTTATTTCACTTGATTTTTCATCACTCTCACTACCCTTTTTTACTTGAGAACTGCACACTGACACTGCCCACGATTGAGAGTTGTTGCTGCCGCCTTGATAACCTCTTGAGTTGTCTTCTCTTGAGTGCTGCTTGCCTCTGCCTCTTCCTCTGCTACCGCCTCTTCCTCTGTGACCTCTTCCTCGCTGGTTACCTCGCTGATGATTTTGATGATAGTTGTTGGGTTGATTTCTTCTGTTCTGATGATTTTCAGTCTGTTTGGCTTCTGCGTGCCAACAGTCTCTTTCAATGTGACCTGTTTTACCACATCAGTAACAAGTTCTTTTGGTTTTTGTATTGAAAGTGCTGACAGTGTTTTTCTTGTCACTTTGATGTTTATTCATACTTTTTTCTTGTATTTTCGACTTAACGTATTCAACAGTTCGTTGTTCTTCAGGTATGACGTCTATGAAATCACCTATGTAACTTTAGCCTGCTGGAAGTGTTCCACTTGCAGCTTTGAACTTGTTCACTTTTTTCTCGAAGTCTACGAAAAATTCTTCAGTCGTTTCGTAATCTTTTAATTTGATGTCTTCTATCGACTCTCTGCACAAAATTTGTAACGCTGTAGATTTGTTCAAATATATGCTGTCGAACTTTTTGATCATCTCTAAAGTTGTTGAGTATTCATCTATATACTCCAACTATCTGTCTGAAATAGCACTATATAAATATGTTTTTGCTTTTAAATCTTTTTTCTTCCATGTAGTTTCATCTTCTTCTTCGATCTTTTTCGCTTCATCTTTCAGATTTATTTTTCTTACTGCTGGTTCTAGACATTCTTTAAAATCTAGCAAATTTAACAGTCTTTTTTTCCACGATGAGTAATTTTCACCGTCGAATACGGAAATCGTGATGTCATCGACTTTTACATGAGTTGCCATTTCAATTTCTTTGATATTAATATTTTTATACACTTCGTTTTTTAATTTTATAACTTTTTTAAGTATAATCAAGAAAATTTTCCTTAGTTTATTTCTTTGATCTTGTTCTAATTCAAAGTCTTCGTTAATTAACAACTTTTCTTGATTTTTTGTACTGAGTTCATTGCCCATGTGTGGCCACGTGTATACCCTCTAAATTCGTTGCGCGATCTCAACGTGTACTTTCACGAATTTCACTTTTGAATTTTTTAATCTATAGACATCTCACTTAATTTTACTAACTTTTCAAACAATCTTTTTGATTTCATGAGTTGATCTTTTAAAGTTTTTAGTCTCACATTTTTTTTTAATGTTCGCACAGCGTACACGTGTCTTTTTTTACTTTGCACGTTCAACTTTTATATCGATTAACATCCGTCTTTTTTTAATGTTTTTTGACGAAATATCTATTTTTCGCGATAGTTTCATTTCTTTACTTTCCTCTCATGCTTATATTTTTCAATTTAATGTGTATTTTGTTTAAACTTTTGCACTTCAAACTTTTGTGTTGTGTAACTACGTGTTCACATGTTCTAATTTTTTGTTTATTTTTCTCACTAAAACTTTTTATTTTGTTATTTTAATGTCTCATTATTTTTCAATTTTGTTATTTATTTCATTATGTCTTTTATTTAAATGTTCATTGTTTTATTTGCCACGTGGCTATTTAACCTCACTTTTACTTTTTGAACCATGCTCTGCTACCATGTTGGAATGAATTGTTTATATGGTGGAAAGTAAAAGTATGTGTTGTATGGTTAATAATATTGTTTATTTCATAGTAGTAATGATTATGTACAATGATTAGTTGAGGTTTATTATATGCGACTACATTGTGTCCGTTCGCTCAGTACGCAGCGACGACAACGACTAACTAGCAGTATGCGCACGCAACGCTTTCTCACACGCATACTCGCATACATGTAAAGATTCAGGGACGTATCAATTTACTCATATTTCAACAATGATAAATGACCATCGATGCTCGTACCAATAGTAGAATCAGAAATCATTATCGACGAAAGTCGCTCATGATAAAACAGGACACTGTCCGCTCTGCATTTTTCCAAATAAGATCAATAAAATCAATAAAAGAATTGTATAAAAGCGTAAACGGGGCGAAATGCAAAATTAAATATGATATAAACAACAGGATGTAGATAAGGAAGTCACGTATAATAAATTCGAAACGAAAAGTACTCGTATTCTTTTCGATCGATGAATAATTCAAATTGTTAATAAATTAATTGTTTAAAATATAACTTTTGTTCTTTTAACGTAATTTATGAAATATTGAAAGATATAAACACTTTAATATAAATCATATTATTTTAAACATTTAAACAACAATAATTATTGTTTTCTTTGTTTATAAGAAACACATGTTTATAACATTTTACAAATTCATTTTTAAAAACTATTTTATAGAATCAAATAATCAAATAAGGTTTTCACAAATTATACAAAAGACTTTTCATTTATTAGTTTAACAATTTAGATATTGTTCAAATCAATATTATTAATATTGTAATAGTTTTAATTTATTTATTGTTTCTTATAATTTAAGAAAACAATATATTAAGCATTAAACTTTGTACAAATAACAGTTAAGAAAAATACAAAATATATAATTTTAAGTTTGCGTTATTTATTTAGTTTTTATTATTAATTTTGCAACATGTTATAATAAAAACAAGAACAGAATATATTTCAATTTTTAAAATATAATGTTTAAACTATTAAAAGCATTTCATGAAGTTAATTACAATAAATTATTATTTTCTTTAAATAATAATATTTAATAATTCATTTCAAAAGTTCTTATTTTTATTCAATCAATAATTGGAATAAAACAATTATATAACGAGCGTATGGGTGTAACCAGGTAGAAGACACTGTCCCCCCACTACGTAGCGCCCTTAGCATGTAAAGAATAGCAAGACTCCAGAGTATAAGTAGGGCAATAAAAGCCGCGAAAAGATTGATCACATCACTCATTCACCTGTCAAGCAGCAATCAATTATTACGTTACGTTAAAGACATCATAAGTTACCAAAGTTGTTCTTTAAATATTTAAGTTTTCTCAAAATATTGTTCTTCGATTATTTAAGTTTATTTAAAACAATACGCTTTATATTAAAAGTGTTCTTTGATTGAAATCTAATAAATAAAAGTAAGTCTTTGAATTTATTTCATTCTTTCTTTCTTTCCTTTGATTCATGCACACACTTATTCACACCAATTTAAACATACTCTTGTCCAGGGCTTATAGCACGCTAGATAAGTCAGGAATTACTTGCACAATTTCGACCAGGATATAATTTAAATACGCTGGTTGTATTGCGACACACACACACACACACACACATTCACGATTTGTCCAGGATTTAACTAAATGTTAAATACGCTAGATATATCGTGATATATACACACTCATACGTGCGCCTTAACAAATTATAAAAACGTTTGAGAATCCCGAGCTATTGGGCGAAAGCCTAGGCTCAAAAGAATCTATTAATGTTGTTCGTCACCGTTAACCAAAGTAACATATGCACTTGTGCCAGAACCGTGTAGGGGCGATATTCAAATGCAATTCTATCGGCGTATATCCTGTCGTTTCATGATGAGTCCCGTTCATGATGTTCTCAATGATTTTAACGTATTGAGCCCTTCCGCTATGCTTTTTTTTGACAAACGTGCAGAAAAACCTTCGTAGTTCGCGGTGCATACGCTCGACTATGTTGCTTTGCGGATGGCGCATTAAAGAAAAGATTGGCTTTACGCCTTCTTCGTCTAGTTTCTTTAGCCATTTTTCCGATGTAAACTGCGTTCCATGATCAGATATGGTCGATTTCGGTTTTCGATAATTTATTATATAATCGTTAAAGATTTCGCGAATAACTGTCGCGGTATTTGCTCGTTTTATCGGATATAAAACTATTAGGTGCACAACTTTGCTTCCGCATGCCGATTTTTTCGAAAATTTGAGGCTTTATTCTGAAAAAGTGATTAGCTGTTTATGATTCAAAGTACTGTCCGTCACTAGCCACTACTTTTTGCCATCTTTCGGGCAATTGTCGGATACCATCTCGAAAAAACGATGCGTCTTTTGAGGCGATCCACAAATCGATCCATTCTTTGACTTCTTCATAAGAATGGAAATGCTGCTCAGCTAGGCCATGTGCCATCGATCGGAACAAATGGTAGTCGGAAGGAGCAATGTCTGGAGA
>UELV01168452.1:0-33481 GCA_900490015.1 Megastigmus stigmatizans | reverse complement strand
CCCCCACTCCTCCCACTCCACATAATCAGCTCGTGCAATACCACGCACTTACCCCCACTCCCCCACCCTTGTCTCTCCATGAGCGTTACTACACTACTCATGTAAATATATGTAGATATTATAGAATTGATATTATAGAATTGTAAATGCTTACAGAGTACATTTTTTACTGTAATATTAAATATGTTTAATATTTTTATTAATTGGTTTTAAATGCAAATGGAAATTCACGGTATGTATGTACATTACCTAACGTTATAGAAATTCAATAATAGCGAAAATTATTTTCTTATCTTTAATTTTTGTACAGACCTTGTAAAATAAATATTGTTTTATTTAATATACCTTTTGAAAAAAATAAACCTGTTGAAAAAATGAAATAGTTTATTTTTAATTATTAATTTATCCAACCATAATTATTTATTATAAATAATAGGTTTTATTTGAATATTAAAATACTTTAAATCTGCGTCAGTGACATGTACATTGTGTATAGAAGTTAATTGAAATCGAATAACGCTCGAAAGAAATTTGATTATTGAAATTCATTCATCTGTAGATTTATTATAATTTATTTAAATTAATTATCTGCATGAGTTCCTTCATTACATATACTTCATGATCTTATCTATAAAAGTTAATTAAAACCAATTAACGCTCTATAAAAATTTGATTATTGAATTTGATTCAACTATAGATTAATTAAATCTCATTCAAATTCATTATCTGCATGAGTTTCTTTTTTATATATAAATCCTTTAATAATCTTGTTTACAAAACTTAATTGAAATCGATTATCGTTCTTAATTATTAAAATGATTTATTGCCATATATATTGTCTATAAAATTTTATTGAAATCAAATAGCGCAAGATAGAAATTTTATTACTGAAATTCATTCAACTATAAATTTATTAAAATTAATTAGAATTCATTCCTTTAATAATCTTGTTTACAAAACTTAATTGAAATCGATTATCGTTCTTAATTATTAAAATGATTTATTGCCATATATATTGTCTATAAAATTTTATTGAAATCAAATAGCGCAAGATAGAAATTTTATTACTGAAATTCATTCAACTATAAATATATTAAAATTAATTAGAATTAATTCTGCAGGCATTTCTTCTTTCCATGTAAATCAATTCATATGTGTTCTTTATTGAAGTTAATTAAAATCGATTAACGCTCTAAAGGAATTGGATTATTGAGATTCATTCAATTAGAGATTCATTAAAACTTATTCAAATCAATTATCTGCATGAGCTTTTTATTCTCATAGAAATCAATTCATGTGTCTTGTTAATTAAAACTAATTAAAATACATTAATCCATTTCAGAAAATCGGTTATTGAAGTTGATTAATTTATAGATTTATTGAAGTTAATTAATATCAATTAAAAACCAATTGTAATTTAATACATTAAAATTAATAAGTTTTCGAGTAGTTGGAAGCATTTAAAATTAATATTATATAATTTTGTTATTCGATTTAATTCATATTAATTAAAATTAATGCAAAAATTTATCATTGATCTCAAAAGCAATTCAAGTTAATTAAATACCATTCATTTCTATTAAGACTTCAGCATAGGGTCAATTAAATTTATTGAAATCTATTAAATGCAATAGACTTTTGATTGACTTGAATGAATTTCTATCAGGCATTTTCAGCAGGGCCACCTCTCATCATATCCGTGGACCCGCACATCCCACAAGGCTATGGATTTTTATACTCCATGTTTTAAAAAATCAGGTGAAAATTAATCACCTGATTTCTCATGTGATGAGCACTTCGTTTTTAATAATTTTCTACATATTTTGCGTTGAGTTGCCTTCTTAAATGCTGTTAGTTGTGTACCAAAAACCTGTTAATCGTCGGATGCCAAGTATTTTTAAAGCTATGCTGGACTGTTAATAGCAGATAATATAGAAATAATAGTTTTCCAACCAAAGCAAATTATTTCGTAATCAAAGAACAAAAATTTGTATTTTACTTGTAGTACACTGTTAAAAGTAACTAAATAAAAAAAAACATTCCCGTATTATAAAAATCGATTAAAAAATGTTAGAATAAAAATGGTAAAATGTATACTTGACTAGAATTAATACATTATTTCATAGCTTCCTGATGTCCACATGCGTTAAGTTTTAAATTGCATAGCTGTTTATTTTGGTTGGTTAATTTTGTGACGAAAGTATTATGCTTTTCCTAATCAATTAATGAATTCAGAAAACATGTAAAAAATTGAAAATATTATAGTTAATAGTCAAATTTTTGTTAAAGGAATTTATTAATATTAATTATTGGTTTTCAATAAGTTATGCTACAATATATTGATGAGTTTTGATAAAAAGACATACCTACTTGTGTGTATTATATCTTTTTCGAAACAGGTTTCTTTGATAGATTTCAAATCTTTTTAAGGACTGAAACACAATAATCAATAAACAAAATTTTAATAATATTCAATCAATAACATTATCAACAATTAATAATTTTATATATATTATAATAAATTTGAAAAGGAAACTTTATACAGTATTTCTATTTTTATTATAAAAGAAATTTAAATATTTTTTATAGACACATATATTGTACTAAATTTTAAAAATACCAAAGTATATTAACACGTAAGAGTAAATAATAGATACGTTTATACCTATGGACATCTGAATAAAGAAAATTACAAAAGTAATTTAAGCATTCATTGTTCATATATTATATTAACTAATTCAAAATCATATTAAAATGAACACAAGTCCACAGTTTAGTATAAAAACAGGCATACACATTTCACTAATAAATCATGTGAATCTTCTTAATTACCAAAGCAGACATAGAATTTGCGTCCACAGGTAGACAACAAGTAATTTGCAGCTCACGAATAATATGTAAAGAATTTAAGTATTTTTGGTACACATAAGTAATATGGAAACTTTTTATAGATTAAAGTTTTAACCACATTCAACCTCTTGAAATTCTTATATGCGTGCTAACACTTCATAGTTCTTGCATCTGTTTGTTCGAGTAAAAATCATTGTGATATATTAACAGCAACATTATATGCTTACCATATTATCCACAGCTTAGCTAAAAATAAAATGCACTTGTAATTAATCAATGAAAGTCGCTGGCACTCATACTTGAATTTAAATATAAAAAGACAAATTTAAAATTCTAAATTTTTATTAGGAAAAATATTTAAGCAATTTCATGCACATAACATTAAATTTAATCGATTAATTTAAATAGAAATTCAAAATGTTTAATATATTTGTTCCGTCGAAACCGGCTCTCAAAGCTCTTGCAGCCAGGGATGTCGGCAGAACGGAGAGATGGCAACATCACACGGCTGCTCGCTTGCGTTTGCTCGTCGAGAGCAGAACCAACTTAGAACTTAGGTAGGAGGGCGAAGGGAACGGAAAGGGGAGGGGGTCGCTCGTTTGTGTGCGGGATCGCGTTCGCAGGCACGGGCTGCCTCGCTCTCTTCGCCGCCGACTTCGGAAAGAAGCACATCGTCATCGTCGTCGTCCTAAATTCGTCGCCACGTGTTCGCCGGTTTTTTCCTTTTCTTCTTTGAAATCGCCGTCGCGGACTCGCGTGTATCGTCGGGCTCTCGAGCATCCCGGTTTGTGCGTCGTTTTGTTTCGTTTCGCAATTCGGATTTTTTCGCCGTCGTTGCGTTCGCGGAGGACGGGCTCGGGCCAGGGAGGCGAGAGTAGGGGCCTACAACACAAGCGAGCATCGCCAACTATATCAGGAATTTCGTCCCCCGAA
Organism: Megastigmus stigmatizans; assembly: GCA_900490015.1. Classification (NCBI taxonomy): domain Eukaryota; kingdom Metazoa; phylum Arthropoda; class Insecta; order Hymenoptera; family Megastigmidae; genus Megastigmus; species Megastigmus stigmatizans. The sequence continues at coordinate 29,698 of UELV01168452.1, read as the reverse complement.
ATAGTACGAACCCCTTGCAACAATAGGGTACAATAAAGGGTGACGACTCTACACGGGACATAGCCCATTACACAGTATCCAATTCAATACATTGGATATTGTCACGAAACTCAATCGCCTCACGAGGGTTGATACGACCCACCAGGGTCAAACACATCGACCGCCATTTATTGTCCTTTGTTCTATTACGTCACATCAACTCATTCCCGAAACATCACACCACTCATTACATTCACGCTCAATTACATAATTTAAAATCACTATCTCTATCATAATTCTACCTGCCTAACAATCTATTTACTGATTCTTAATAACTTATAGTTATTTTGTTTGTACAATCACGTCAATTCACCTACACCACCGCATCTCAAATGTCTTTTTCTCACTTTTGTAATCTCATAGAATCTACTCAACGTAACTGTTTTACGTAATATAAGTGCGTATAAAATTATTATTCATGTGACCATCTGTTTGAAAATCTGTCCCATTTTTTTATATAATCAAATTTGTATAACGTGAATGGTTTTTCGCGTAGTGTCAAGTGCGTATAAAGTCAATTTCCCCCTCCTTTTTTTTGTAGTCAAATGAAGTTCAATAATGTTAATGTAGAAGCAAATTCCGTTTTCAGTTAATAAATTGTTTTTTTTTGTGCCTTGCGGCTTTTTCCCAAACAAAGCTGCCTGTGTATATTAATTTATTTAAACGACCTTCCTTTAGAATAAAGAATTTTTGTGGGCATATTGTCTAGTTCGCGGGGGGTCTTTAGCCTAGGTAGGCCAACGCCTACCAGTATACCACTGATTATATTTGAAACACACAGGCTCGCCGAAAGACGAGGGTGCACACGCCTACATTTTGGTGCCTCCTGTGAGGTAAAGACTGCTACAGCCTCGCATACCTCATAATCATCGCATCGGCTTACTACAACCAGCAGCATCATTATATCGCTCTCCACTAACACCATCGCTCCCTACAAGGACACCTCACCTTCGGCCGCCGGCGTCATCTTCCCAGAACTCATTCTCTCTACAGATAAGTACTCCACCCGAGGTAACACGTGTGTACAACATCCGGTAGAACATAACCTCATTCAATCAAGGTGGAAACACCACATAACCTTTTTATCGTTTACACGTGGTTATTAACCTGATTATATTAATAAATAAAAAAATGAGCTCTTAATATTAGTTCACCGAAGTGTATCCTTGCGTTTGACCGTTCAGCACCAGGGTGCGCACACTTGGTTCAAGGGACCTGGAGTGTTCTTTGAGCGAAGAGCTTTTGGGTAATGACAACCCAAAGAGATCTATTTCAAATCCCGCATACAACGACAAAGTTTATCAAACCATCAATTAAATTCATTTTTGTATCAAATTGTTAAATAGATTAAATTTTTGTTCGAAATTCGGTTTTTATTAAAAATATCAAGTCAATTCATTTTTGTGTCAATGGTCGAGTAAACTAAATATATAATTTAAATTTCATTTTTTCTTAGAATATCAATTCAATCCGCTTTTGTGTCAATTGTCGAGTCAACTAAATTTATAGTTTAAATTTCATTTTCTCTTAAAATATCAAGTCAATTCATTTTTGTGTCAATTGTCGAGTCAACTAAATTTATAATTTAAATTTCATTTCTCTTAGAATATCAATTCAATCCACCTTTGTATTAATCGTCGAGTCAACTAAATTTGTAGTTTAAATTTCATTATCTCTTAAAACAGTAATTCAATTCATCACTGAACGAATTAACCCCTTTGGTATAGTGGTCGATTAGACGCACTTCATCAGGATATTGATTAGATTCACCCATCTTCTAAATTCTTAAGCGAGCTACTCTGAACTCCATAGCTTAAGTGGCTGTTGGGTAAGAGTCGCCGAGCGCCATAACTCACGGAGACGATCAGTCGCAAACGACAGATTGCTTGATCGATTCTTCTGTCACTAGTCCGCATCATACGCCATCGGCGTACTCTTCACTTAAACCGGCTGTGAGGGCTGTTTGGGTGAGAAGCCCTCGAGCAGCATAGCTCAAGGAGGTTGTCAATAACGATTGGGAGATCGTTTCGACTGAGTCCCCTGTGCATCTGTCAGTTAATAAAGCATTTGTTCAATTTCAATTAAGCTTCTTGCTCGAATCAACCTTGCGTAAGTTAATTTAATTAAATTCATTAAACTCATTTTAATTAAATTCTTTGCAGTATTTGTTCAATTTCACTCAAGTTTATTGTTCGACTCAACCTTGCGTAAGCTAATTTAATTAAATTCATTAAACTCGTTTTAATTAAATTCGTTGCAGTATTTGTTCAATTTCATTCAAGTTTATTTTTCGAATCAACCTTGCGTAAGCTAATTTGATTAAATTCATTAAACTCATTTTAATTAAATTCTTTGCAGTATTTGCTCAATTTTAATTAAAATCTATTGTTCGAATTAATTTTGCGTAAAGTCAGTTTTATCCCCCATAATGACGACGGGTAAGCACGAAGCGATCGTACAAGTCAAGAAGTTAGTATTGACAAAACACATCGAGGAATTGGACACCAATCTCTCAGTCCCCGTAGAAAACGCGACGAAAATCCGCGCCCGATTCCAGGATCTGGCCACTTCGTTCACTAAATACGAGCAAGCGTGCGAAAACTTGATTCTGTATAGTCAGGACCCCACAGTATCCACAGAATGGACGGAATTGCGTAAGGCTTATTACGATGTTGCCGCCAAAGTCGGAAATTTGCGGGACTCGAACGATGCCCGTCCACTCAAAGTGAAAAGGGGTAATGATGGTAATCGGGTTCTTGTAATGAATGTCGAATCTCCAAAAGTAGCAGTTGAATCACCATGTCAATTGTGTAGCGACAGCCATCCATTGTTCAGATGTCATAAATTTAAGGGGTTGTCCATTTCAGAACGAAGAAACTTCGCGAAGGCCGAGGGCCTTTGCTTTAATTGTCTGAGGCAGCACGACGGCAAGTGCACGCTGGGGCACTGCAAACTCTGCAAGTTTCGCCACAATACTCTTTTACACCTACCTTCCAACGATAGTCGTCCACGACACTTCGCATCAGACCGCGGCAAATTAGGCGAGGAGAATGTCAGCTCCTCATCGGCGTGACTAGCTTCAGAAGCGTTCAACCTGCTCTCGCGACATTCTCATTCCCAACTCATGATGAGCGCAGTGGTCCTGGTCCGACGTGGAGACGGAAAATTCGTTCAAGCCCATGCCCTGTTAGACGCGTGCTCAAGAGCTCACTTCGTTGACGATAGATTCGCTCGGGGATTACAATTACAGGTGGAGGAGTCAGCGGTTCAGGTCGGCGCTATGAACAGGATGCGCACCCAATCCAGTGGCAGGGTAGAAATACTCTTTCAATCTCGTTTCAGCAAATTTCAAAAATCGCTATCTTTTTTAATCGTTCCAGAGATAGTGGATTCCGTTCCCAGCGAAGCATACGATCGCGAATCAGTAGAGATCCCGCGCAACATTCGGTTGGCTGATCCACGATTTCACATTCCGAATTCAATCGATTTACTTATAGGTTCCGGCGCTACGTTATCACTCCTGTCTGTAGGACAAATTAACTTGTCGCGCAACGACTGCGATCTGTATCTGCAAAAAACTCACTTGGGATGGGTCATTGCCGGAGGGAGAACCAGCGACCGGCAGAAATTATCCTCGTGTAACCTTCTCGATATGACTAGTCAACTATCCAAATTTTGGGAAGTCGAGAAGTGCTCCACGTTGTCAGTGCGGAGCCAGAAGGACATCGCGTGTGATCGGCACTAAACGCAAAATACCATACGTGGGACGGACGGGAGGTATATCGTAAAATTACCGTTCAAGGAGGCTAAGGTCGATTTAGGGAATTCTCGTTTACAGACATTGCGTAGATTCCATTCACTACAACTGACCCTCCAGGCGAATCCGCAACGTTGCAACGATTATACCAAGGTAATAGAGGAGTACATTCATTTAGAGCACATGTCTCGCGTCGATGCTATCACATCGGAGGGCTATTATCTACCACATCATGCGGTCGTCAAGGCTTCTAGCGCCACCACGAAATTGCGATTCGTTTTTGATGCATCCGCCAAGTCGGATACAGGTCTTTCTCTAAATAATGTTCTGCTGACAGGTGCCACCATCCAACCAAGCTTTTCGAACATTTGCTTCGATTTCGATCGTACCAATTCGTAGTCAACGCCGATATCGAAAAAATTTATAGACAAATTCTGGTCAACCCAACGGACCGCAAATATCAACGCATATTTTGGCAAGAGTAGGGTGACATTCTCGTTTTTCAAATGAATACCGTAACTTTTGGCGTTTCAGCAGCGCTACTTTTGGCGATTAGAACACTACAACAACTAGCTGAAGACGAAAAAACGAATTATCCTTTAGCTAGTGCAATGATGAAGCGAGACTTTTACGTCGACGATTTTCTCAGTGGTGCCAATTCGTTAACACAGATCGCTCAAATTCGAGAACAGATGGTCGCGTTGCTAAAGAGTGGAGGATTTAACATCTGTCAGTGGGCATCCAATTATGAACATTCAAACGACACTTGCACGCAGAGAGTTTTCGAGTCTTGGTAACAAGATGTTGATCAGAGTTTGCGGAAGACTCTGGGTATTGCATGGGACTCTCGATCCGATTGTTTTAATTCTACAGTTAAACCCGTAGAATTAGACAAGAAAATCACGAAACGCATTATTTTGTCAGAGATCGCGAAAATATTCGATCCATTAGGTTTTTTAGGTTCAGTCGTTTTGTCACTCAAGGTCATCATTCAGGATTGCTGGCGGGTTAAAATAGGTTGGGATGAAACGGTGTCGCAGGAAATTTATACCAAATGGCGGACATTCGCCAAGCAACTGAATATCATCCGCAACTTGACGATTCCTCGTCATCTCATCTTGGCTCACGCGGTCAGAATCGAAGTACATGGTTTCTGCGATGCCAGCAAACTGGGGTGCGGTGCATACTTGTATATGAGGTCGATTGATTGTGAAGAACGAATCTTGGTACGCTTGGCGTGTGCTAAATCCTGCGTTGCACCCGTTAAACAGGTATCGATTCCACGCCTCGAGCTATGCGGAGCTGTCTTATTGGTCAAACTTTACAGTGAGTCTAAGGGAAACTTCGATTTTCCAATCCATCAGATCGTATTTTGGTCCGATTTCGAAATCGTTCTTCATTGGATACGCAAAGCTCCTCAAGCTCTCAAGGTATTCGAAGGCAATCGAGTGGCGGAGACTCAAAGGCTGTCCGAGGATGTGGAATGGAGACACGTCCGAAGCAAGAGCAATATGGCGGATACGTTGTCTCGGGGACAAACTCCTTTCGAATTCATGAAAAATCGCGCTTGGTTTGAAGGTTTATCTTGGTTGCAACAACCCAGCAACACGTGGCGTGAAAGCCGATTGAGTCAAATGTCCGATTTGCAGGGATTGCGAGAAAGAGTCTGTTTAATCCTGCGGACGGATGAAATCCCATTCTACAAACATTTTTCTTCTTATTTTACATTGGACAACGTAATATCTTATTGTATGCGTTTTCGTCGTCCCGGCAAGTCCGATTCTGTCCTCCTCAGTATAAACAAGCGAAACGAGGCGGAGCGTCAAATATTTTTCCTTATCCAGCAGGAGCAGTTCCAGGACGTCATGAAACAGTTGGAAAGGTCAAGCCTCGTCAAGGGTACCAAATTCGCCTCGTTATCTCCATTCATCGATGAGACAGGTCTCATTTGAGTTGGAGGCAGATTGCGAAAAGCGGGAATTCCTCCGGCTCAGAAAAATCCAATCGTATTGCCATCGTATCACCACGTCACGGACTTGATCATTCGCAACGCTCATTACAGGTTAAATCATGCAGGGATCCAGAGTACACTCTACTATTTGCGACAACGGTTCTGGTTATTAGACGGAAAAAATCAAGTTCGAAAGATAGTGCGTCGATGTACTGTTTGTATTCGTCATCGGCCGATCGTAGTACAGAACAAGATGGGAGATTTGCCGTGGGCACGCGTAAATCAAGCGGCCGTATTCGATAGAGTAGGGGTGGATTTCTTGGGACCCATTGCTATCAAAGAGAAACAATTAAAAAATCGAGTCATTCTCAAGGTGTACGGTTGTGTTTTCGTCAGCATGGTGATCAAGGCGGTGCATTTGGAAATCATCAGCAATTTGTCAACTGACGGTATTTTAGCAGCTTTCAGGAGGTTTATTGGTCGCAGAGGAATTCCATCACACGTCTTCTCGGACAACGGAACCAACTTCGTAGATGCAAATAATCAATTACGAGAATTATATCACCTCCTTAACACCCAAGACTTTACCGATCAATTTAGTCATCACACAATTCGGTGGGATTTGGGAGGCGGCAGTCTAGTCCGTTAAGCATCACTTCAATCGAGTTTCGGGAGGGAAATTCTGACATTCGAGCAATTAAACACCTTGACCATAGAAATCGAGTTAATTTTGAATTCACGACCTATTGGTTCTACCTCCACAGACCCCAATGACCCTATCGCTTTGATAACCGCTCATTTTCTTATCGGTCACCCAACCACGACAATCCCTGATCACGATTACACTTCCATTCCAGAAAACCGTCTCACCGTTTGGAGATTGATCACACGAGCCCGTCAATACTTCAGGAAGAGATGGCATCTAGAGTATCTCAGCGAACTACAGAAGCGCCAAAAATGGTTCGAAGGAAAGGGAGAAATCAATATGGGAACGATCGTCATCATCATCGATAAGAATCAACCATGTGGACAGTGGCCGTTGGGACGTGTCCTCGAGGTCAGTCCAGGGAGCGATGGTGTCATCCGCGTCGCAACTATCAAGACGGCGCAAGGCGAATACGTCCGCAATGTCACGAGGCTGTGTCCTCTCCCGTATCTTATGCTATCCGCTATCATCTTCAACCCAGAACCATCTTCATTTCCGAGTACCTTGCTCACCTCCTTTCGCAACGGGGGGAGGATGTTCCGTCGAAACCGACTCTCAAAGCTCTTGCAGCCAGGGTTGTCGGCGGAACGGAGAGATGGCAACATCGCACGGCTGCTCGCTCGCGTTTGCTCGTCGAGAGCAGAACCAACTTAGAACTTAGGTAGGAGGGCGAACGGAGCGGAAAGGGGAGGGGGTCGCTCGTTTTTGGGCGGGATCTCGATCGCAGGCACGGACTGCCTCGCTCTCTTCGCCGCCGACTTCGGAAGGAAGCACATCGTCGTCGTCGTCGTCCTAAATTCGTCGCCACGTGTTCGCCGGTTTTATCCTTTTCTTCTTTGCAATCGCCGTCGCGGACTCGCGTGTATCGTCGGGCTCTCGAGCATCCCGGTTTGTGCGTCGTTTTGTTTCATTTTGCAATTCAGATTGTTTCGCCGTCGTCGCGTTCGCGGAGGACGGGCTCGGGCCAGGGAGGCGAGAGTAGGAGCCTAGAACACGAGCGAGCATCGTCAACTATATCAGGTATTTCGTCCCCTAAAACAATACGAACCCCTTGCAACAATAGGGTACAATAAAGGGTGACGACTCTACACGGGACATAGCCCATTATACAGTATCCAATTCAATACATTGGATATTGTCACGAAACTCAATCGCCTCACAAGGGTTGATACGACCCACCAGGGTCAAACACATCGATCGCTATTTTTTGTCCTTTGTTCGATTACATCACATCAACTCATTCCCGAGACATCACACCCCTTATTACATTCACGCTCAATTACATAATTTAAAATCAATATCTCTGTCATAATTCTACCTGCCTAACAATCTATTTACTGATTCTTAATAACTTATAGTTATTTTGTTTGTACAATCACGTCAATTCACCTATACCACCTTGTCTCAAACGTCTTTTTCTCACTTTTGTAATCTCATAGAATCTAATCAACGTAGCTGTTCTGCGTAATATTAATGCGTATAAAATAATTATTCATGTAACCATCTGTTTGACATTCTGTTTCCCCCTTTTTTTTATATAATCAAATTTGTATAACGTGAATGGTTTTTGCATAGTGTCAAGTGCGTACAACGTCAATTTCCCCCCTCCTTTTTTTATATTCAAATCAAATTCGATAATTTGAATGTAGAAGCAAATTCCGTTTTCCGTTAATAAATTGGGTTTTTTGTGCCTTGCGGCTTTTTCCCAAACAAAGCTGCCTGTGTTTAATAATTTATTTAAATAACCTCCCTTTAGAGTAAATAATTTTTGTGGGTATATTGTCTAGTTCGCGGGGGGTCATTAGCATAGGTAGGCCACGCCTACCGATACATCACTGACTGTATTTCAATCACGTAGACTCGCCGAAAGGCGAGGATGCGCTCGCCTACAGTATTTGTGGTAAACACTTTTACTAAAAATCACTTAAATATATCAATTCATAACTCCTGTAATACTATCTACAGGATATAAAAACAGACTTACACATGTGCACTAATAAATTTATGAAAGTAGCTGGCATATTATTATACAAAGTGTCACTAACATTAGGGACTGATATAAAACTTACAATCGCACTTTGATATATCAAATACAACTAGTCCCTAGACTACCAGATTATTCAGTTTAGTTAACAATAAAATATACACAATGTACCAATGAAACTGGCTGGCAACAAACTTAAATTTAAATCTAATGAAAAGAACGCTTTTAAAATACTATATTTTAATTGAAAATGAATTGTTAAAATTTTCATACACATACAACACTGAATTTTAATATACTAATTTAAGTAATCATTTAGAATCATGATATATTTGGCATAAATACTTTAACTAAAAATAACTTAAACATATCAAGTCGTGACTCCTAACACACTATTTACAGTTTAGTATAAAAACAAGCATACACGTGTGCATCAATAAGCCAATGAAAGCAGCTGACATAATAATTTGAACCTATGTGTAAGCAACAAGCCATTTAGCCTTCAAGATCATTACACAACGAGTCGACTGGCAATAACCACTTTCATATATATCAAGTTCTAAATCCTAGTTTACGAATCTTATCCACGATTTAATTAATAATAATATATGCATATCTCTTACAAAATCACAATTTGATGAAAGAAAATTGATAGCTAGCACACAGACTTGAATTTTAAATATAATGTATAAAAAAACTTAAACAATTCTTATATATAATAATGGCTTGCAATATACTGATTTGAGTACACGTTCGAAATCTTGATATAATTTTTTGTATGATATACGCATATCTAATAAATCAATTGATTAACTAGCACAATAATTTGAGCGCAAATATAAACAACAAACCATTTGGAATTCAATATCATTATATAAAAAGTTTAGGATTTTTTTTAACACATACAAGGACTTGCAAATGCTTATGCACAAATATTTTACATTATCCACTTTTCGATGATTGTCCTTTGAATAAGATATTTACAAACATTTCTTAACAAAGCCTTAACCCTTTGCGGCATACATTTTTCGATGAAATTATAAAAAATAAGATATACTTTAAATTTAAAGCACATTTAAGTGGTTAATATATTGGCCACTATGCTGCAAAGAGATAAAATCCCTTTCTGTTGATGAATATATATATATATATATATATATTCTTCTCTTGCTGTAGCTATAACAGCTTACCGATGATACGGTGTTTACTGCTATACGTTCGAAACAGTCATTCTTGAAACCTAAAAAAAAAAGTAAAAACTTTTACTCAACGTGTCAGATTCTTTATGAAAATTATTCATTTTAAACTGTTATTTTATAAAAATAGTGACTTATCTAATATGCAGGAACAACAATATACTTCCTTTCAGCTTACTCTACATATGAACAACAGTTATAAAGCTTTTTTTGAACATTTTAAAAACAACAATCCTAGATCTCTTCGCCCATCCATAAAATCCAATAAAAATATCTCTGCCTATTGTTTACATTAATCTTCAATATACTTTGATGTATTATATAAAATAATACCGAGGTTAGGAAACTCGAAATAGTGTAGCGAGAAGTAATATTAAAAACGTCGCCGCTGTCGCTATCTCTAGCTAATCGAACGATGGAATGACTACAGAAGCTATACTTATACACTAATGTTACGTCCTGAAGAGACATAAATAATTATAATTATATGTATATATAATTAGTGTTGTTTCTGTTATCGTTTCAATTTGATACTTTTAGTATAAAATTGTTTAGCGTAAGGTTGGGCCTGAATAATTAAGTCAGAATCATATACTGAGCTAGTACTGAAAAGATATTTTTTCAGAAACTGATTTTATAAATTACCTAAAATTTGAGACATCATTTTTTTACATAGTTGGTGTCGTATTTTTTTTAAACTTAGATTATAACTTTTAAATCTATTTATTGATTTTTATTAAAATTTATTTAATCATTAAGAGTGTTATTAGCAAGTATTTGATAAATTTTTAGGTATTAAGATTTGATATTTTTTGAGCAAATAATGTTATTATGAAAAAATTGATTTTCTATGGCATTCGATAAATCCATTAAGGAGGTTCTATCGGTACGTAGGAAATCAAGCTCGAACGTTGCTTGATTTGACAAGCATAGTCTGTATACATTCACCGAACATAACCATCGCGTAAATCGACTTTATAAAAGAAGAATATCTTCTAATTTTTTGACAAATCCATGAATAATCATTTTTCAAGTTGCTACATTGTTTATTAATTATTCTATCACTGCATTTTTTTAGGAAAAATCTCAATGTTAGTTCATTTAATATCGCGATAACAAAATAACTTCCTAACAGAGACAATGTTAAAATTGAAAAAATATAAATATTTTTTTCTCGCTTCTGAGGCCATATAACATCGCAAAAATAAAACAGTAATTTTATTAGGCCTTTATCTACAAACCTGTAAATTATCGTTAAAATCTCAATGTTAAATCTGTTATCGATAGAACCTCTTTAAACCATTCTTTGATTAAGAATATTAACAAAAAAACTTAAGAATCAGAAAAACTCAAATATCCTTAAAATTTATCACCCAAATGTTTAGAAAAAATATACAGCTCTCAAGGTACAATAAAGCTAGTTCTAAATATTTTCAAAAATTTAGAGCAGCAAAAAATCGATTCTTTTCATAATATAATATATAATTCCACTCAATGTTTTCTCAAAAGATAACGGTACTCTTAATAATTGAATAAATGTACATAAGGATTGATAAAGGGATTCAAAATTTACAACGTTTCAAAAAATGAGGGTATTCAATTGTAGGCAATTGCTCAAAAATGCTGCAAAAATGAGGGTATTCAATTGTAGGCAATTGAAAGCTCCTTCAAACGCATATTGTAAATTTTTAAATATTTAACTTACAATACGAAAAAAAACTAAAAAACTAAAAATAAAAATGGAATTTTCTTAAATAATACAAAAGAATGAATTTTATAAATTATTTATCAGTGGTTGGGAGTCCAAACGAACAATAAATTACACTTTTGAATTAAATGGCAAATTATTGGTATAAAAATATTGAATCAAAAACTTTTGTATTAAATGGCCAATAATGGCTTAAGAATTATTTTTCAGCCGTCATTCCACAAAAAAAAACGAATAAAATGAACTTTTAAATTTGAACATTTGTTTATCCATTCTCGAGATACACACGCATTATACACAAAATATTTTCTTAAAAATAGTGAATTTTTATTCCAATAATGTTAAAAAATGTTTTTAAGCATTTTGGAAAAAAAAATTTTTCACTGATATAAAAGCTTCAACATAATTGACTTTGTTTTGAAAAATAATAACACCTCACTCTCATCTGAATGATAATACCCATAAGGGTCCAAATTAACAAATTTTCGACTTTTTTAAGTTTTAAAATGGTATTTTTAAAATAACTACAAATATTGAAAGTAAATGCAAAATCGAATTTAATGAAGCTATTAATTCTCTTTCTTTCTTCTAATTCTTTTTAATTATTAGCATTTATATGCGATGAACAGGATATATTCTGTTAATATTTTCACATTTTTTCGCGCTACCTATTATAAGTTTAAGTTCAGTATAAGTTTATGTATACATACATACATACATAAACTTATAATAGGTAGCGCGAAAAAGTGTGAAAATATTAACAGAATATATCTTGTCTATGTATATATTATAATATATTAGTAAATACTATAGTTATTATTTTAAACATTTTAGACATTCATTTAGTAAATCAACGTATATCTGTCTACTTTCTTTATTACTTTAGTATTTTTGTTATATACCTATAACAAAATAGTTTAGGATCATTCGATGTAATCATATTTATTTTAATAAACTTACCGAACTAAATTACGTGTGAGTTTTGTTCAAGATTGTTAGCACTGAACAAGTGTCACTAGTCACATTATTCACACAAATACGACTACCATTTTCATTCAAGAAAGATACGGCAACCTTATCTATATGATAGCATGACCAAGCAGTGTCAACAGGTAAAAGAATCTTATCTAAGAGACTAAACGCAAACCGGCTTAACGGTTTCGCCTTTCCTATCTTTCTATAAACTACATTATGATGATGGACGAGCCTTATCTTAACAAACATTTTTTTACTATTTAGTATATAAAAACTGAATTTTGTTATTCGTATAATAACAAATTATTATGAAACTTTATGATACTGATTGAAAGGAGAGTCCACATCCTTTGCATCAAGGAATTCGCTGAAACTTTAGACATTCTCTGGTGAAATATGTAAGATACGTGTCTCGGCGTTAGTGTCAATAGGCCCTGGAGGCTGAGTTAAGGCCCATTTGATCAAACTATATGAAAAATTATGGTTGTCTTTAAGCTTTATTGTAAGGCCATTATGCATTGTAGAACATGTTACAAAAAAGGTATAGAAAATATAGAATATAGAAAATATAGTTTGTAGAAAAGATAATAAAATTCTAAAATTTAGCGTTGCTTCAAGTCGTAAAATACGTTAAAATGTAACACAATTTTTGATCGATTATATCATTTAAATGGAAATAGTGCTAATAATTTGTTCTAAAATGCAAATGAAAGCTTATTGTTATCCATAGTTTTAAAATCTTATTTGTAACATATTCTGCAGTGTACATTGGTCTTGCGATAAAGGTTTAAAGAGAACCATGATTTTATATATTTATGGTATATTTATTTATACAGGGTGTTCGAAATGTTTCGGACCCCCCCCCCCTGATTTTGGAACCCGCTACCAAAAAAAAAGTGATGGCCGCCCTTAAATTAGGCAAATATCCCAATAATTAATAAGCGCTCTTAAGCGCACTATAAACTGACTTTTAAAAGTTAAAAGTCATCTTGCAGAGGTTATGAAAGTCCATATAGTTTCTTTAAAGAGAATTGAATGTCCAGCTAAAAGATGAACTTTACAGACACATAATGTTAACTTTAAGAGTTTATTAAAAGATCTCTTGAAGCTAACTGTTAGACAACTTATAGAGTACCCCTAAAGATATCTTGTTTTAGATTTCACAGAGAATTAATTTTTTCTTATTTTTTTTACTTATATAAACATTTGTTCTTGAAAGTTTTATTATGTAAAAAGTTGAAGCATTATTTTAATTAAAGAATATCTTAAAGAATATATATATATGTTTCAAGCTGGACATAAATAAAACTTTTAGAGGACAAATATTTATCATGTTAAAAATATATAGCAAAATAAATAACTGAGAATTTTTACATATTCAAATTTATTAAAAAAGTTTAAAACTATTTTCAATACAGATTTTTTTAAAGTAATTTAAAGTGTCAAAAATTTATAATAATCTTAACGATTTAATAATTATCGAAGCCATAATCAATTTTTATGTAATATAACAATGGAAATGATAAACAACTATTATTGTAAGCGAACAAATAAATAACATACTATCTTAAGAGTAAGAATACGTATAAAATAATTAGAAGCATAACCAAGTATTAACAAGTTAGAACTAAAATTACAAATATTAATACTGATCAGGAGCGTTTTTCTAACATTTGTAATAAAAAAAGTTTAAAATAATTTTAAATACTTTTTGTGTAAGGTATCAATAACTTCTGTAAATTATTGTTTTTTTTTTTACTAAGTAATATCAAATATGAAATTAAAATTAAGGGAAATATTATAAGAAATTCAATAAAGGAAAAAAATTATCGCATCGCTGGAAGTCGAACCCTGAACCACGGGTTACCAAGTTAGCACCATGACCGCTCAGCTACCGTGCAATACCTTCCACTCATTAGGTCCACTATGTCTTCTTTCATTATTCTGCAGATATTTGAGAGAAAATTTATTTGCCAATTATCACATTATTTGAATTTCAATAACTTTTGAGCGTTATATTTCCTTTCGTTAAACTTGTAACGCCCAGCCCATATTTTTTTTAAGTTTATTTTGTAAAAAGCGCCGCGAGCGTAAGGCGCATGTGAATAATGTATATATATATATATATATGTACGCGGCGAGCGGAAAGCTCGAGCGCCGACGAGCCCGCCCGAGCTTTGGCGAGCGCGCCCCACTGGAAATGTAATAATAGCGGAGGAGGGAAAGCTCGGAGCGGAGGGGATAACCCCGCATTAAGGCGCTGCGCCACCAGCGAAAGCTCTTTCGCTTCACCAAGCCTCTTACTTGGGTAATGCACCTGAGAGCTTTCCCGCCTCCCACTTCCTATTTGAGCTAAAATAAATTATTGTGTTTTGTTCTTTATTAAAAGTAGTTTGATTATTTATTTTAAAAAACATTAAAGTTTAAGCTCGTCTAACGATTGCACATTGCGCAGCAATCGTGAACCCGAGCAACAAGCAATAAACAACCAGCTTGCACTTACGGCATGTGGCAATTGTACAGTCCATTGCGTAGCTGTACAGTCTACCTAATGCCATAAGAGTTAAAATAAAATCATTTTAGTAATCCTACAATCCGTGGCGATTGCACAGTTCAGTGCGTGGCTGTGCAGTCTACCTAGAGATTAGAATTATAATCAAAATTAAAAACAAATTAAAGAAAAAATAAGATAAGACTCTTGGCGATTATGCAGTCCATTGCGTGGCTGTATAGTCTACCGATGCAAGCCAAATAAAAATAAATAAAGTATATTCCTTTCCTTGTCCCGGCGATTATACAGTCCATTGCGTGGCTGCATAGTCTACCAAACAGTCCTATCCTGCCAATAAATAATATAAGAAAAAGTATCTAGCAATCGTCCAATACGAGACGATTTCGAGCACACGCTAATATTAAATATTAAAACAATAAGTGTTTAGCGATTGCCCATTGCACGGTAATCGTGAACGCACGATAAAAATTATAAATAAAGCTCTCGTAAGCTCTGGCCGCGTTATGCAGTCCATTGCGGACGCATAATCGCCACCCAGAGTGATAAGAGTCGAACGGAGAAAAAGAACCGCGAATGATACGAAAGATAAAAGTATAAACGCGGTTTTTGAAGCGTAGTTTCGAGGCTGAACTCTTTAGAATATTGTGTTAGACGCGCATCGCGAATAAAGACGCTAAGCGCAAGCAGCATGACCGTCACATAATGAATTGGCGCCCGAACAAGGACTCGAATAAAAGATTTGTAATTAAAATCGCGATTATCTATCATAAAAATATCTATAGAAAAAGCTCTAGAGTTAAAGAAAAATCATTATGAGTCATCTATACGCGCCTCGCGGACATCGATACAAATGTAAATACTGTTGTAGAAAATCAAATAATTGCGGAAGAGCAAATTAACGGTATACGTCAGCACATTATAATGTTTGAGAAAATCATAAATAAACAAGCTAATAAAATTAAAGAACTTGAAGCGACAACAGAAAGTTTGATAAATAAAAATAAGAGCGTTGAAAAGAGATGCAAACATATGCACGATGAACTCGCTCGTGTAGAAAAGGATAGCCAAATCGAGAACGCGCAAATTAAAATAAGAGTATTTTTACTTGAAAGATCCGTTGAGAACATGTGACTTTGTGAATTTCATGTAATTCGATTAATTGATTATAACCTAAATATACGCATATAAAAAATTGCTAAAATGGCTAGCAGCACGCGTAGATCAATTAATTTTATGGCCGTATTAGAGGCTAATACGGAGGAAGGAAATCTGACCGTGGTCGAGAAATAGCGTTTCGAATGGGAACAAGCGGTTACGGATGAACTTAAAATCCTTGCCGACGAACAAACGCATATTACGGGGCGTTTACAAAGCTTGCAAAACACCTGCGAATCTCCACAAACGCGTATTCCGCAAGTAGAAACAGTTCGTCGCGATCTAATAGATCGTATAGATCATTCATCAGTTAAAGTAGAACAAATTGAAAAAGGTTTAACTGAAAAGATCGCGGCAGGCGAATACGAAAACGAAGAATTGAACGCAGTTAACGCGGGATTAACCAAAAAATTCAATGAACTATTAAATACAGTTGTAAACGGTGACGACTTACAGGCACTTAAGCAATACTGCTTAGGTCAAATAGATAGCGCAGCTGATAAAAGTAAAAGCGAAATTGATGAGATTCGTGAAATTATTGAATGGACGCCTGTTAATGCATCGGTACAGCTTAACAGAGCATTAGACCGACAAATCAAGTTTTCTTTACCGAAATTTAAAAGTCTCGAAGCGGAAAGACCAATGAAGTTTCGGTCAGAACTTGACAAGTACGTCGCGCTTATGAAGCCTAGTTCCGCAGATATAATATGCATCATCTCGCAAGCGCTGGAAGACTCCGCCCAGGAATGGTGGTATATCCAGCAAGATGATGTCAAAAGTTATCACGATTTTTGCCAAAGTTTCAAAGAACGCTATTGGAATGCGGCCATGCAGCGAACAGCTAAACGCAGGGTAGAATTCGGTGAATACTGGCAAAACGGAAAATTCGGACTTCCGAAAGAACTCAAGCTAGGGTATACTGAGGCCGAATTCGTGCAAAAAGTTTTGCGATCATTTCGATAAGGAAATAAGACACACGCTAATTGGTCAGCAGGTTAAAGACAAAATAATCTATTTAAAATACTCGCCGACTACGATCACGACGATTTAAAAAGCAAAAAATTAGATCGATTCCCCGCAAATAAAAATGCGAATGCGAATCTATTTCAAGCGCAAAACAAAGAATTTTCAAAGGGGGGGAGGGCAGAATCCCCAAAATAGATATTATAATCTACTCTACGAAAAAAGAAATAATAATTGGACAAATAAAAATGTAAACGCGATTCAAAGCTTGCAAATGAGAGCGTCGCGAGATACGAAGTTCTCTCGACCTCGTAGCGCATCAGCGAACCGATTAGACGATAAAAGAAATTCGCGTAACGAAATAAACAATAAGGATCAATTGAAAAAATCTAACGAAAAGAGCGTTAACACTATTAGCCAGAAGGAGCAAGCTGAGCAAGACGAGCTTGTTCGTTTATTAATGTGTATAGATGACCCGTCGGAAAACTAAAAAGCGTCGTGAATAGTCGAGTTACGACGCGCTGTGATAATAAAGGGAAAGAATTTAAAATAGCTTCTATACTTGAAGACCCACGAGAAGAATTATTGTACGACATCGAACCAGAAGGCGCAAATATAAAAACAATAATGTTTTCTGAAATAATTGTCTATATAGAAAATACTAAAGTTAAAGCTCTAGTAGACATCGATAGCGAAATTACGTGCATATCGGAAGAATTATATTTGGCAAATATCGATAAATTGAAAACGCGACCAAAATTGCCAATAAGCGGAAAATTCATTAAAGGCGCGACCGGTGCGAAGTCTACGCGTTTAAAATTTTAAATCTCTCTCAGAACGAAGTTCGGAGGTTTAGATACTACACTCATTTTTATAGTGGTCCCAAAATTAATCAAAGATTGCAAAATCGGGTACGATACACAGAAGGCATCACAAATGTTGATAGACACGTGGTATGATAAAATAAACATAACAAATGATGATAAAGATGAAATAATCTCGTTTATAGGCTCGTTTATGAGCTCAAAAGAGTATTCCTCTATGCATATCGCCATGCACGAAGACCTAGAAAACGACGAGTGCGACGATTACGGTAATGACTTTTTTAAAAAGCATTTAACCGAAAAATGTATGATTACTCGTACGATATTTCGCATAAAGAAATCGTCAAGAAAATATATATGAATAAAAGCTTAAATCAATTGCAAAAGCAAGAATTAAGTAAACTCATTAATAAGTATAAAATCGTTTTTGAGCAACGCCCGGGTCTAGTAACAAATTACGAGTATATATTAACATCAAAAGACGAATCATCCTTCTATTGTAAACCTTATCCGATTCCGTTATTGTATAGAAACAAAGTAAAAAAAGAAATTGATAAAATGTGTGACTTACATAAATACATTTAGTAATCGTAAAAAAGAAAGATGATTCTATACGGATATTCCTAGATGCGCGTAAACTTAATGATAAATTATTCAATGATTATGATTTGCCGCCGGGAGTTGAAGAAATATTCGCGCAATGCAAAAATAAAAAATTCATGTCGACATTAGATTTAACGATAAGTTTTTGGCAGATCCCGCTCGCTAAAAAAAACAGAAAATACACGGCATTTAAATGTGATAATCGAGTATACGAGTACAATGTAGCTGCATTTGGCTTAAAAACAAGCAGCGCCGCATTAATACGCGGTCTAAATGAAGCTATTCACGACTTTAACGACGTTTTATTATCATTTGTAGATGGCCTATTTGTAATTTCTGACACATTCGAAATGCATTTAATGCACCTACGTAAACTATTTGAAAGATCATTTAAGTATAATTTAAGAATAAATTTCGCGAAGTCAAATTTTGCACAGAGCGAAGCCCACTTCCTTGGACATATAATATAGGCAGATGGTTTAAAACCCGAACCAGATAAAATTACTACTATTAAAAATTTTAAAATACCAAGAAATATTAAAGAACTACAAGCTTCTCTCGGTTTCGTAAATTTTTACACTAAGTTTGTAAATAATTATTCTAAACATACGATTCCGTTAGTAAATCTTCTGAAAAAGGCGTAAAATACGACTGGATTAACGAGCATCAAAAAGCGTTTGATGATATAAAAAACCTTTTTGATAAAAATATAATTCTAAAATTCGCAAACCCTAAAAAAACGTTCATCTTGACTACAGATGCAAGCGATCTCGCAATAGCTGCAGTCTTATCACAACTCAACGATCAAAACGAGGAAGTGATAATTACGTTTATTAGCCGAACCTAAAAGGGAAGCGAAAATTCATATTTCATGACCGAGAAAGAAATGCTCGCGATCGCGTGGGCGTTAAATAGATTAGATACATATTTAAAGGGTGCGTCTAAAATCATCGTACGCACAGATCATGAAGCACTCACTTTTTTGAGAAATTTCAAATTCAACAACGCGCGGTTACGGCGTTGGAATTTAGCTATTCAAGATTTCAGTATAAGTCCAGAATAATTACCTGGCAAAAAGAACGCTGTAGCCGACTACCTGGGTTGCTCCTACAGTGAAAACTATGAAAACGCGAAAAATAAATCGGAAATAATAATTGCTGCATTACACGGGCAAAATCCGAGCCGCGATTTAAAAAATCAATTCAAAATGATCGAAAAATTACAAAAAAATGATCAATTTATAGCCCGTATTGTCAATAAAATAAATCAAACGACGATGTAAGAAAAAGATACGTGTTTCACGAAAACTTATTGTGTAAAATAACGCCGAGTAGACTTAAAATAATCTTGCCAAGTTCCACAATTAGTCAATTAATAATAGAACTACATGAGATTTACGGACATGTAGAAGCAAGATAAATATATATGATGGTTTTAGAATACTTTTACGTTCCTAAATTGAGAAAGTTTATAGTTCAAATCTTGTACACGTGTGATATGTGTCAAAAAACAAAGTACTTGACAAAAAAATATAATGAGCTTGTAACGTTGCATCCTAGCCTCGCCGGATGCCTCCAAGTTTACCAGGGTTATTGTCGAGGATTGTGGGATGCGGTATTTCGGAATTGGGTTAATAAATCATTAAGAGTATTTAAGGAATAATAATTAGATATATATTATAACAATATATATAAATTAAATAATCTTAAATAGATATATAAATTAAATAATCTTTCGGATGAAATCGACACACGCATAATTTCTAAATTGAACGCGGTTACAAGTTTCGGTTAAGCGTTTCGACAATAAATGATAATTTATATTTGGCCGAGACGCTATCGGATTCCCCTGCGGGATGGAAAAAAGATTTCTGAGGGGCACCTCAGAAATCCTTCGGCGGAACCAGAGTATGAGGAGCACCTCATATAAACTCGGTTTTACGGGTTTCTTTGTGAAAGCGAGGGTCACCTCGACTTTCACGGTAGGAGCAATGTAAGGAGCGCTTTACATTGTCCTCGGGTGGCATATACGAGGAGCGCCTCGTCAATATGCCCCGGGAATCGAGGGGCACCTCGATTCTCAGGTTACGAGCTTGAGTTCGGATCCGGAGGGTATGCCAGGTCGAGTCAGAGGAGCACCTCTAGACTGGGTTATGCATAATCCTGCCGAACTGTCACCAAAGAGCGCCTTGGCCAAATTGTCTATCGTCATGCCGCGCGGGTCTATTTATATCCTTGCGCGGTATCTAGGAGAGGTGGAGGAGCGTGAGCGGTGGAGCATATGCGAGAGATAAGTTATCGCGGAGCGGGAGAGAGAGAGCCCGCCCCACCGCGCGACTCTCCCCACCGCTCGCGCTATGCTCAGGCATAGCTCATACCTACGCACATATATGAGCTGTGCTTGGCTTGTGTGCGTGTGCTATAGTGACGACTCGCTGTCGTCGCAAGCTGACGCAACCGATATTAATTAATAAACCGATAATAAATTAATTAATAAAGTGATTTGTTGTCTGTAGATTTCTACGGACCGTTACATACGTCTACGAGTGGCGTGAAGCACATATTAACAATAGTAGATGCATTTTCGAAACAAGTAGTTTTATATCCGATAAAACGAGCAAATACTGCGATAGTTATCCGCAAAATCTTTAACGATTACATAAAAAATTATCGAAAACCCAAATCGATCATATCTGATCACGGTACGCAGTTTACGTCGGAAAAATGGCTAAAGAAACTAGAAGAAGAAGGCGTAAAGCCAATCTTTTCTTCAATTTTCCGCACGTTTGTAAATAATAAGCATAGCGGATGGGCGCGATACGTCAAAATTATTGAAAATATCATGAATGAGACTCATCATGAAACGACAGGATACACGCTTATCGAGCTGCATTTAAATATCGCACCTACACGTTTTTGGGAAAAGTGCATAAAAGTACCGCGAATTAACAATATACCTGTGGAAAGAAAAATCTTCTTAGCAGGCGAAAAGATGCACAATAATATTAAAAGGTGCGCCGATAAAAAGAATGCGAATAAAATTCATTACACTTTTAATATCAGCGGCTTAGTTTTAGTCAAAGCTTTAAACATATCAGATGCATTAGATAATAAGATAGAAAAATTCTTTAACGTTTACGAGGGACCATTTACAGTGAAAGAAATAGTGAATATGAACACTTATTTACTGTACGATAATAAAACGCTAAAAGAAAGAGGCAAATTCCACGCATCCAATTTAAAACCATATTTTTCTTAATAATAATCGAAATATTAATATACGTATATTTAAGTATTTTAATAAACAAATAATGATTAATTAATGTATAATAATTAATCATTAAAGAGCCAGATAAACAATAATAGACAGTGCTAATAATACAATGACAGTGCGCGAAAAAATAAACGAAAAAGAAATAGTAGAAAAGCCATAAACAATTTTTAAAATACATAGTTTTTAAAATCCGCTATAATAAAATTTTAAAGGGCTTAAAACCCGGCGTTTCGGAGCTAGGTAAGCCGCACGATGTAAACAAACCGTCGGCAGCCGAGCAGCGGAGGAGGGCGCGAAAGAGACAGAGCATCGGCGGCTGGGCCGCCGCCCGCTACCCCCACTCCAACGTGCTTTCACCGAGCTTTCGGCCGTGCCGCGTGCCAAGCTTTAAAAAAGCAGGCCCCGCGCTCAACCCTCTAACTCCACCAGGAGCACCCACACCGTCACTACAAACACTCAGACAGAGCGGATGTCGTGCTGCGACGCAGCCACCTACACGACGAACAGCGACGTCACAAAGGTGCAGTGGCACCGCCTGCACATCTCGTGCTGGAGAGTCAGGAAATCGAGTGCCACCAAGTGACGAAGGTGGAAGGCCGCTACCTCAACGGAAGGGGCACACAGACGCCTCCTCCTGCGCTACCAAGGGCTCGCAGACACCAGGAAGCAAGAACCTGCAAGGACGACATACGCGAGGAGCTGGAGAAGGTAGATACGAACATCGCTGCAATCCAGCGGGACATCGCCACGGCTACCACCACCGTTTAGGTGTCTTCTCCTCTGAACTAGTTAAGCGATACATCCATTATCCTCTAAGAGCATACATTTATATGGTGTCGTTCGAATCCTCCAGGTGGATGAAGGTAATTAGTAGAGTGAATGAGGAGGTTTCTTGCCCTCGAGATCTAGATGCGGCATATCACTCGTCATCTTGCGAACTCGCAACTCACAGCGAGCGTCTGAATCGAACTGTGTATGTGTGTGGGTGTGTGTCACACACACAGAGAGAGAGAGAGAGAGAGAGAGAGAGAGAGAGAGAGAGAGAGAGAGAGAGAGAGAGAGAGAGAGAGAGAGAGAGAGAGAGAGAGAGAGAGAGAGAGAGAGAGAGAGAGAGATATTTGTTTATTTGCAAATTAATACAAAATTGAATAGTAACCATATACACATGGTTTTACATTCTATAAAATACAGTCTTCCTTTTCACCAATCTATATATTATACAATATTGTACTTAAGTACTTACTATCTATGATATCACAGCATAAGTTAAAATTTAATACAAAAATCAGTCTTAAAATGTTTAGAGTAATATCACAGAGCGTCCTATTTAAAATACAAACGAACAAGGTAAATCAAAGCGGTCTATATCTATCAGCCAAACAAAGTATTCTAAAATTTAAACATTCACTCATTTCATACATGCACCCACTCACACTAATAAATACACTCACACAATTAAAAACGATGTATAGGGGACAAAACAAAATAAATTAACATAAAGAAAACCCATCTGTCTGTCCCCTGTGTGGGTGTAAGTCTAAAATATTTGGCGCACAAAGATCACAGGCCCCGACTTCGTGTGATTAGGGCCGAGGACCGAGCCTTGTGGTACACCCAAATTGGTTTCAACCCACGAGGAACAACCATCCTTAGATAGAACGCGCTGTGTGCGGTCTTGTAAATACGATTCAATCCACAGGAGTGCGGATCTCGAGAACCCGAGATCGCGCAATTTGCTCAACAGTCTCGAAGGAGAGATAGTGCCAAACACCTTGCTGAAGTTAAAGAGCAACAGCAAGGTTATAATCCTTCTACCAATGCCTAAATATATGTCATGAGTTAGTTTAAGCAGGGCTGTCTGAGTACTGTGATGCTGTCTGAACCCTGCCTGAAAAGGATCGAGAATGCCCGCTTCGGAGAGATAGCTGGTAATTTGGGAGTATGCAATCTTCTCAAGCACCTTGGAAAGAAAACACAGTAGGTCGATAGGATGAAAGTCTGAAACCAAGGATGTAGTTGACATCTTTTTTAAAGCCACTAGATGCGCCTGTTTCCAAGTACTCGGGAAGACTCCCTGAGCAAAGGAGGAGTTGAATAAATGAACTATATAATTCCCCAACACTGGCAGGGACTTCACTACAACACTCTGCGGTATGTCATCCGCACACATCGCCTGCAATGTAAAATGAGACATGGCGAGAACTACATCTGGAAAGGAAACTGGTTGAAAAGAAAAGCCATCATCAGATGCCGACTGTATGATATCCATTGCATTATCTATATTTTCATTGGGCGCGATTGACACACCCGCAAAGTGTGAGTTCAGCTCCTCCGGGGTGAATTCATGCAGCTCCTCCGTGCATTTGGGCAAGAAGTCGAGATTAAGCATTTCCCTCCAAATATCTTTCCTTTGATCAAGAGCGTCAGAAAGTTGATTACCGAGATAGGAGGTACGCTCTTGATCTATACGAATCTCAACCTCGTTGCGTAAACGAAGAAATTCATCCAGGAGCACGGCACTCCCGGTCCTTTTATACCGTCTATGCGTAGCGTTGCGTTTGTCTATGAGTAGCTGAAGCCCAGCGCCAATCCATGGAGCTTTTCCTCTACGAGGAGTTACAGTTTTTAACGGAGCAAGTTCATTAATAGCTTCCAGTATATTAGCGCTCAGACATTCAAGTGCCCCATTTATGTCGAAGACTCTAAAATATTTGTGGAAAAAGTCGATCAATCGCGGCGACACAAAGATTCATTCAGTTCAACCGAGGTTTTCTTATTATAGCTTCTAAAGCTGAAAGTCTCATTAGGATGAGACGCAACGTGAATATCAATGTTAACATCGATGATGTGCTTACTGCCAAAGGGCGCCAGCCGGAGGATTTAAAGTAACGCTATCAAGTCTCCTCTCAATCTGAAACTGGAAATCGGCCAATGTTCTGCCAACAAGTTCGAATTGCGCACTAATAAGATCGACCATGGTCGATGATGTGCTCATGTGCATGGCGGAAATATCGGTGGCGCTGCTCTGTATGAGTCTCCCATATAGCATTGAATCTTGATGCAATGTTGCCACAATATTATTTTTCCAAATTCGCAAGATTAGATAATATTGCATTTCTCTGATGAAATATGTATACAATCGGTATGCAATGTTGCCGAACGCCGATTTTGCCACTATTCCATTATTTTACCAGATTTGATTTTCTAGCTTGGGTACAATAATATTATAGCAATATTGTATTAACATTGTGAAACCTTGAAATAATATTTAAATCATAATAAATATTTTTGGTATTAAATATTCTGAAAATGGTAAAATAATTTTCCAGCAATATTGTCGTAATATATCTTCACCTTTTATAAATGTTTAATTCCATGTAGTGTTTATAATGATATTCATTCTAAGTTGGTAAGATAATATTCTTCGAATATAGTAATTATTTTTGTAAATTACTTGGCAATATTAAATGTATAATACATAAACTTTTCCAAAAAGGTATTATTAAAATGATTAAACAATATTAGGGCAATACTGTAGTAATATTGGCGAACTCATAATCAATATTTAGGCTTTGAAGTATTTTTCTTTCTTTAAAAACATTTCTAAATAGCAGTATAATATTGCAGCAATATTGTAAGAATATTGTGAAACCTTTCGGCAATGTATACCTTGTGATGAATATTCGTAAAACTGACTTTCAAAATTAATAATGTAATTGACTAGCAATATTGCTATAAGATTTTACACTTTCGAGAATCGTTTTGAAATATTAAATGTATAATAATAATGTTTTCTCAAAAACTGGATTCCTAAAATGATAAAACAATGCTAGAACAATACTATATCAATGTTATCAAGCCTATTCGTTATATTTAGGTTGTATATTATTTTTTTTGTTCCACATATATTTTAAAATGGTAATATAATATTCCAGCAATATTGTGATATTATTGTTGAGTTTTCAGGCAATATTTATTTTATGATGAATATTCGTGAAACTAAACTATTTTAGTAAAGGGAAATGTAATTGACTAGCAATGTTGCAATAAGATTTCATAACTTTTTGTTAATATTCAGTTAATGTACCATTATTTGGCTATTCCTTCCGACTATATTCTAAATAGCAATATAATATTGCAGCAATAAGGTCGCGTGCGCAGAAAGCTAAGAGAAGAGCTACAGAGGCTAGAAGGAGGGCTCAACCGAACGCCTCATGCGCGTTAGCCCTCCTCCTAGCCTCTGTAGCTCTTCTCTTAGCTTTCTGCGCATGCGCACCATGCCCTACTATCTACTGTGCAGAATCCAATTGCGATTCCTATTTCTCAAATAAAAATGTTGTTGTGGGTTCAATCGTACTTTTTAATGTTTGAGAATATTCTATTTAGTAATACGGTTGTGCTTGTAATGTGTTTCTTAGAGATATACATACAAATTGTTACGACATAAGCAAAATGTCACCTAACCTTACAATTTCAATAGTAGCCGTGAGAAGGTTTTTTTCTTTTATTGTAGAATTTCGATACACGAAGACCAGACGCACAAAATATATTTCATTTCCTATCATTTCCCAAATTTCGAAGTGTTTATGATAATCACTTCAAACATAAATTGAATAATTAGAATACCGGTAAGGTAGGTCGCATTTCTTAGTACGGCTTCCCCTTAATCCACTGGGACCAGTACTCGCTCTCTACTTATGCTTTTCCAGTCAACTATTTCTCCATTGTGCGGGAAATAGAAACGCCAACCAGGGGCGTAGAACTGCGTCAGTACAGAGGCCATTGCGCGCCCTTTATCTTCTCTTAGGCACTGACGTGATTAGGAAGGCCTAAAGAAGAGAGAGTAACGCTAGTACATTACACGCTCGGTGTTAAAGAAGGCTCGCAGTGCAGTCAAACAGGCTGGCAGTAAAGAAAACATCAGCATTTCGACAATTCTTCCAATTCCATCAAGAGTTGCTGGAGCTTTACCTTTCATCATATCCCTTTTTACGGATTTGAGTGCAGTGGGTGGTCTATGAGTTGGGGGCGCTGGTGTAGCAAAAGCTGTCAACGACCCTAAAGCAGCCAAACAGCACTTGGAAGAGACTGAAAGACATAATAATACTATGTAAGCGATCGCTCTGGGTAAAGGTTTATATCTCAAACCACATAAGAAGGGATTTGGCATCTATCTTAAGCATGGAAAAGGTTTAAAAAAAAATTCAAACAGATTTACCTCACCGCGCATTTATCGATGCTGACTTGATTAAATGTGCTAAAATTCTAAAGATCTCAAATTTCAAAGGGGTGTTGATGCGAAATGAATTACCAGCTTCTGGACCACTATATCGTGAATCGGGAATTGTGAATTTGGACGAGGCCAGTGGTCCTAGTACGCATTAAGTCGCATATCGTAAGCGAGGCAAAAACGTTGTCTACTTCGAAACGATTATAATCAGGTGACACATTAAATCAATGTAATGGGAATCGTTTAGAACGCAGGGTATATAAATGATCTACATGGTGCTCGAGCATGAGTCGTTAACGACAAGTCAAAGCGTTAACGCGCCGGAACGTTCAGTTCCTCAAAAGTCTAGGCCTAAAAATCGCCCCTGGTGGAAAATTACATGCAAATCTTTTGCAGCCTACAACGATATGGTAGAGATTCTTAACATAGAGTCAGATATAACATTCGATGAGACAGTGGCTCACTATGACGTTCATGCTCATCAGCCATATACTTCGTCAAACTTTAACAACAGCGATGAAATTCGCATGTCCATTCAATATCAAGACTTGAACCTCTTACCTACACGCAGTCCGCTACATGTACTGGATAAATTAACAAAAACAGATAGAACTGCAGTGCAGAATACAAGGCTAGTTAACAATGGTGCCAGCCATCTTTTCGAATTCCGCTATGATATGAACGCTATAGAAGTCGATATGTATTAGAACATTGGTTTGACCAGCGTCATGAAAGGTTGGGCATCGCTCAATCCGAACCAGAGTATGGAGAATGCAGGTTCGATCGCTGTCGTGAAAACGCAAAAAATAACCAACAATGCGGGCTATTTCGATGTTTTCATACCCCTAAGCATGAATCTCGGTTTCGTCGAAGATTATCGTAAGATTCTCGTTAATGTAAAGTACGAGCTGATTCTCACGAGATCGAGACATGATCTCAATGCAGCGGTACAAACTCCAATTGGAGATGTTTCTGACGAATTTAAGATTGAACTGTCGAAAGTTGAATGGCTCATGCCATATGCTCAATTCTCTAATGAGAATAGGATTCAACTGCTTTGTCATATTAATAGACCAATCATGATGAGTTTTTAGTCGTGGGAATTGTACGAATATCACTGATTGCCTGCTTCTGCAAGACATGTGTAGATCGTTAAAACGCCCGATCAACTAGAAAAGCCAAAGGCCTATGGTGGCTCAGTCGGTAGAGCGATGAGCTCGGTAGTCCGGCGGTCCCGGGTTCGAGCCCAAGTCTCGGCCAATTGACACAAGCACCTCTGTAAAAATATTATATGTGCTTTGTTTACAAACACACCGTAGACCTCCGTCGCTGATAAGCATCGGGTAGGAGCATAAATAGGCTTTTAAATAAATCGAAAGGGAAAAAGAGCTGTCAGCACCAGTCAGTTTGATCACTGCTTCATCAGCAACTTTAAACTATTCCTCAATTCGCAATACTATCCGCATGAAAACATGAATTTGGATGTTGCGAACAATCAATATGCAATGTTGTACGACATGTTCGCTAAGTCTCAGCAGGCATACTACGGAAAAGATTCTGAGCTGATGCTTAAAAAATTTGATTACATCAATCGCGTTACATTGATCGTCATCGATTGCTCGAAGCAAAATGATTATCTAAAAAATGCCCCTGTCGACGAACGGCTCGAATTCGAAGCTAAGCAGAATTTCCCTGCTGGGACCATGGCTTACTGCTTAATTCTACACGATCGAATTATCGAGTACAACGCTGTAAGCGGCGATGTCAAGAAGCTCGTCTAGAGCTGGTGGAGGAGAGTTAGAGAGAGAGAGAGAGAGAGAGAGAGAGAGAGAGAGAGAGAGCGGTGTGGAGCTCACTCGAGTACGCGTTGAACTTGTAAGAGTTCAAGAACGGAGCACATACTTCAAAACGTCAAGAAACTGTTTCTAAACTGTGAGTGTTCGATAATTTTGAAGATATCATGTGTATCTTCGAGAAATATTGAGTTATGTTCTAATATTTAATTATATTTTGTGTACAAAACTATACTAATAAACCAAATTTTAAACTTCTACTTTCAAAAATTTATCTTAGATATCTTTCAAATTTAAACAAAATTGAAAATATGCATAGGTTTGATAAATATTATATACCAAGTATTAAGTATGAATCAAAAGAAAGTTGTAATATTGGTCTCTACTTTATTTCACAGCTTACCGAAATAAAACATTTGAGTAATCGATGCATGTATATTAATTCTAAAGTTTATCGAAAGAAATGATAACGCTATTGAAACTTAAATAATGTGATAATTGCAAATTAATTTTTGCTTAATATGTTGTTAAAATTATCTGTGAGTTTTTTCATGAAAGGTAAAACTATTCTAAGCCTATTAAAGATATCTATACTATTAAGAAGCACTATGTTATTATTAATGTTTAAAATTTTATGCATCCTTTTGCAAATATATTTTTCAATAAAGCATTCGGGATAATAGTCATTCAATTTGAGAAAAATTTTAACTAAACTAATCAACCATGATTCCCTTGAGCAAGATATTATCTGTCTTGGTGAAAAATTTAGTTTTAAACCTACATTAAACAAAAGAAGTAGATAAACAATGGGGATTACAGACCATGGACCGAGAGCCTCTGCGGTTTACAGCCCATGGGTGAATGATGTAAAATATTAAGTATGAATTAAAAAAGTCGGAATTAAATTATCTTCTTTATTTAATGCATACTTTAACCCATTAATGCGCAAATGCACATTTTTGTACACACATTTTCAAGCACAGAATTCTATTGGAAAAACAAAGTCATTTTTATCCAAAATACTATATA